>JAEQBH010007932.1:0-59711 GCA_016808115.1 Tetrastigma voinierianum | reverse complement strand
TGTTCGAAACTCAACTCGATAAAGCTCAATTCAATTAAAAATTAATAAATAAATATACTCAAACTTGACTCGATCAACCGAGTCGAATTCGAAAAGTATTCAACGAATAAAGCTCAAGTAGCTTGACTCGTTTACACCCTTATTCCAAACGCAATCCTTAACAATGTTCCAAATGCATCCTTAAGGATGTTCACCGACTTATTCATGAAAACTTTGAGTAAATACTCAAGAGTCAGACATAAATGCCAAATGTGATGCACATATCCAACAAAACTCCTATACCATATGGTTTTCATTTCAATGTCCTAAGTTTTGGTATTATCTCATGAACCATTTCCTACAACATCATTAAGCAAATCAAACAATTTTCTGCTTGTGAACTACTAGACCTAAGGAATTAATGGATCAATCTACTGCATTACCCTAAGAACTGATCATAATGAGCTTTACAAACTTTGGCTTTGTTTAATTTAAGGAATCACAATAAAAAAGAGAGAAGAGTTACTGTTTAATTAGCCGAAAGCTTTGTTTAGAAGAGGGAGATGATGATATGCCTCATCAAAATCAAACAAGGGAGAGACGCGCCGCTTGTCCGCCGGTGGATTCAAAGATTGCGCCCCGAGCCCCAGAAATGGGGGAGTCATGTGAGAAACGTGGTGTTTTTCGTCAATCTTATTGCGACGCTTTATTTGTGTGAGGCGATTCAGACAGACAAATCGGATTCGATTAGTTGAAGATATCAAATTATGATCACCAATATGTTAAAGAACTGGAATGGTAGATATTCTAGTCATTATATTATCAAATTTATAGATTTTGGCAATGATTTATCATGTTATATTAACATGGATATTGTTTCATTCTTTATGATTTACCAATTTACCAATTGTTTATCGGTAAACACCGCAAAGTGATACGTGTTCACTAAACTCGACTCTATAGTCTTTACTTCCATAAAGCACCCCCGCTTTTTTATGTATGAATGTTCCTAAGATACAACTCTACTGCTGGCTTCATCGAGAACTTGAAAAGTATTAGAAAGGAAAAATGTTAATGATTTTATCATGTGAATCAGCCCACAAAGGGAAATTTTAGACACCCTACTTTCGATGCTTTGGTCTCTCGATACTATGCCTGCATCTATCCCTGCTTTTTAAGGCAAATCCTTCTAAAATTTGTCTTACAGACATGACTAGTCAATTTCAATGTACTTTAAATATACTGAAATCCGCCAAGTCCAGTCTCGGGATCGGCAAATGGGCAAAGCCCATTGACCCACTTTGTTGTAAATTTCAACTCGGATTCTATGGTGTCACATATCAAAAGGACCTGACATTAAAATTAAAAAATAAATAAATAATTTTAAAAATTTATATTTCTGTAAAATAAAATTTATGTTAAAATACTAATAATTTATTGTTATGTTCTTAAAAGACTATTTAAAAATAAATTATTTTAGTTATATTTATTTTATTTATTTTTAATTATTTTATTTACTAATACTATTTTATTTATAAAATAATTATTTAATAACTATTATTTTGTCTATAAAACAACTATTTTTATAATATAAAACTAATATTATTAATAATTAGAAAATACATGCAGTCATTAAAAAAATTATAATAAAAATAGTCAAATGCAATAAGCAGACTAACCCGCCCAAGCCCTAATATGCTACGGACCTACTCGAGTCAGGCCAATAGGCCTTAGTTCTATTCGCCACAAAGCATCATTTTCACCGACCAAAAAAATGCGTAAAGCAAAGTGGGCCGGTTCCATATTCCCACCTCTACTTTTAAAAGACTCATGTATATTTTAGCTCGATGTCATCATGTTTTTCTTTCACTTGACATGCATGCATGAAATTGTTTCAATGGAATATTGGTAAGTAGTATGACGTAAGAAGCAAACAAAGAGTCGAAATATATACTCCAGAAGGGATTAAAAGAAAGATACCATGCTTCAGGTGTTTGGTATAAAGCAGCAGCAGAGGTGTCAACTACGGTTTTATTTTTTAAAAATGTAAAATCTTAATACCAACTACGGTTTTGACAAGAACACACTAGTTTGAGCATTATTATTAAATGACCACTTTCTCCTAAAAGTTCAAGCTTGTAGAATTTGATTAATCATTAACATGCTCTTTAACATGCATTTTTTCAAAAACGTATTAGATTGATATTTAAAAAAGTATTATTTTCGGGACAAAGTTTATATTAAATATGGAAAAAGAAAGATATCATGCTTCCAGTGTTTGGTATAAAGGCATGAGTTGCCAAAGCATGAGGTGAGCATGCTCGGCTATTTATCACACCAGGATTAAGCGCAACAATTGCAAGTGTCCATTCGGGCAACCTTTGCCACGACTTCAGATAAACCCTCGACACCCATTTTGAAGCACAATAAGGTGCTACATGTTCAAACATTATTATGTGTCAGAAAAGTTAGCCAAATTTCATCATGAAGCATAGACTGGGAAAGGGTATAAAATAGAAATATTTGGCTAAAAGACATCGAATAACCCTAAATTTGTGAATCTAACTTGATGGGATATGATCCCACGTTGGTTCCACATAAAAGTGTAGAGTGGTATTTGGCAGAGGTGTTCTTCACCTATCAAGCTAGTTTTTTAATCGGGCTTTCCTATTTGGGTTTAGGTACCTATCATTGGTGCTTTCTTTCATTAAGAGTCATGGAACTCGTAGTTTACCCGAAGAGGGACTACCTAGTGCCTCGAGAGAGAGGGTCCAAGTGAAAGCTATCCAAAGTAAGGACTTTCATAGAAGTCAGTTTCTCTAGGGGTGGGTAATGATAGGATCCCACATCTGCCCGGCATGAAAGTGTGAAGTGGTAGTTAGGCTTGAGAAGTTCTTCACTTATCACGTTGTGTCCTTGAGTTAGGCTCTCCTATTGGGCTTAGGTACCTCCCTTTCATGTGTTTTCTTGAAAAATAATCCCTTTGGACAAAAAATGTCCTTTATTTCAAGTATATTTACATTGTCTTGAAAAGAAGCGGTTTGTTTTTGCAAGAAAATAAGGACATTTTTGTTAAAATCGAGCCAAAATTTGATGAAGGATCATATTTAAAATTGATTTTCAAAAGGTCATTTAATCAAATCAATCTTATAAATAAAGTCGAAAGACCTAGTACCCTAAGTCATTCACACAATTCAAATGACATGATCAAAGTTTGTTATGTTTATATGGCTACGGGTGGGTCTAAAAATGTATCCTAAATACCTTTTTTTTTTTATGGATAAATAACAAAGTATATTAAAACCACCAAAAAGAACCCTGGGAGAACCCAAAGTATACATGAAATACAATAGGGCCCTCAACGAGGAAGCAAGGAAAGAAAACAACTAACCACCCAGACACAAGACACCAAAAAGCTCATTAATAGCCCATCCAAACCAAAAAAATCAATCAATGACCTTGGTCTCTCCGCACAATACATATTGACCCAACACCAGAGGTTACTAAGAAAAGTAGACTTTCATCCTGTTGATTGAAATATCCACCCCCTCAAACGCAATTTTGTTTATCTCCCGCCATAGAGTCCAAAAAATACAAAGGGGGCAGCCATCCACGCCTTCTAGCGCCGCTTTCCAATTGACGACTTTCCAAGAAAGAATAGTCTCTTTCACAAAGAGAGGAAACATCCAACTATTCATAAATGGCTAAAAGCAAATCCCATAGAATTTTTAGCCTTGAACAATGGATCAATAAGGATCGACCGTTTCTTCCCTTCTCGCCACAAAGGAAGCACCTGGCCTCGCCAATGCTCTACCTCTTCTTTAATCGATCAAGAGTTAACACTCGCCTCAAGAAGCTTCCCCAAGTGAATAAGCCAACTTGATGGCATTGCCGCTAAGCTTAAGCATCATTTATGGTTCATAAAGAGAGAAAATTTATGTCTGTGACTCTTAAATTCTATAGAGCAATCCTTTTTTTTTTTTTTTGAGAGATAAACTGAGCAATATATTAAACCAAAAAAGAGCTTAGACACCCCAAGGTATACGGGGGAGTATATATCGGGGTGCCAAGACTGTATGACAAGAAAGGGTTGAAACAAAAACCCACCACCACCCCCAAAGAAACAAGGCCCTTAGAGAATACACATAAGAATTCTAACCAAGGAACTCTCCAAATTAGAGATTAACCCTACCCAAGAAATTAACGTACTAACAAAGGAGAGCCATCCTCTTTGAGAAAATCCACATCCTCAAAAACAACTCTATTTCTCTTCCAAATTATAATCAGCGGTTCCGCTAACTACAATTTTTGGCTCTCTTCGACAAAACAAGACCATCCTTATAACATATCTTTATAGCATCTCCAATCACAAATTCCATTTTTATCTCCAAATCGCATCTTCTACATTTGAAGATGATGGGGCCCACTTTTTCCACTTCCATCTCCAACCAACAATATGTCGAGCACTTCAAACCCTATTCACATCTCCAAATATTATAAAAAATGAAGAATAGTACTTTGTAGTTTACTTTCACTTTTTTATTATTATAAAAATAGAAAAATGGTGAATAGTGTCACACTATTCTCATCTCCAAATTTGGAGATGAAAATGGAGCACTGTTGGAGATGGTTTTTGGGGTGAAAATCTCCATTTATGAAGATGGAGTTCAAAATGGAGCACGGTTGGAGTTGCTCTTAACCAAATAGGGACAAACCCACTAAAAGCCAGGAATAGACAATGTAGTCGCCACATTCCCTTATATAGCAATACCGATACGCTCTCTCCATCACAATAAAGTCCAACCATCATCCACTTGTATATAAACACTTTCTTTTAGACTATCGGGCCGATTATTATTCTTGTCATCACAACCGTAGTCCCTTATAATTTTTACTCGCCTTTATCTCTGGTAATTTTGGGCCGTATGAGGATCGAGTTTGAGATTAAGTTGAACCACAATCGAAGCATATATTAATAATTAACATAACAAAATAAAAACCACCACAAAATAAACTAATATAAATAAGATTATAATTAAAAGAAAATATTCAAGACACAAAGCAGTTGACAACCATCTTTTCACTTTTACCCGTGCGGCGCAGATCTTCTCCCCACCCGTAGGACAGATTTTGACAATAATCCCTTGCTTCTTTTCAATCATCAGGATGAAATGGCGCGCATCACATTCGGGCTGTCCCTTTAATGATTGTAAAGTCAATAGAAGTGTCAAACTCTTCTTCGAACCTCCCAAAGCCTATTGTTTTTATTAATGGTCCTCGCATTGTTTACTCCAAGTAAAACCCCTTTAGTTCTTAACTTAAGATAGAAATTATGGAAGAAACGAACAAGAAATCCCTTGCACGTCCATGGAAAAAAATTAAACCAAAATAAAACAAAAAACAATAAGCGTGATCATGTTAGCTGCCAAGTGACACTTAGCAACTAGATTAAACTTAAATAATTCATAAACTCAATACTAGCTTTAAGACATCATCACATTTAGAGAGCAAGATTCACACACTTCAGGGATTACCTTGGTTCAAAAATGGTCACTATTCTACCTGTATACTCTTTTGTAGCTTTTGCCTCTGGCTTCATTCATCAAAAAAAAAAAAAAATAAAGGTCACTATATTGGCAAAGGCTAGAGAGCATGTTTGGGAGTTGACCATAAATTTGAGAGCATAATCTGTCAACGTTCACTTGCTTCCAAAATTCAGCACAGCAAATGTTAACTAAATTGTTATGGGACAAATGGCTTTTGCTGAGATTTGGATTGAGTGGATCAAGTTTGTATCTCTATTTCAGGCTTTAAGTATTAATCAGTGGGACCCCTATATTCACACTTTGAGGCGTAGGAAGCACCTATGTCTTTCATCTCTCAAAGTTTTTTGAAGATGTCTTCTAGAGGTTTCAAAGTGAAGAGTGTAGATAGGGCAAGGGGTGGTGACTCCAACTTGTGCTTCACGATGATTCTCCTTTTTTTTCTCAAGGAAGACCTAAAATTGTGTGTATGGGAGATGGATTCTTCACTCTTTCGTGGTAGTATCCGGCCTTAGGTTGACTCGAGAAAAGCAAGCTCTTACTGCGGAGAGCTAGAAGTGGCGAATGTGGAAAATTGTTTCATTTCTTTGTTGTAGAGTTGTGTTTTTTGCCTTTGAGTACTGGGGATCTGCTTTGATGTTAGGGCATCCCATTGAGGAAAGTATCTGGCGAAGGAGGTTCAGTATTGCACAAGACTTATTTTTTTATAAGTAAAGAGAAGTATATTAGAGAAGGCGTTTAAAGTCGCACCCAAGAGAGAGCATACAGAAATAACTCTACCCTCAACATGAAAGGGCAAACCACTATACAAAGCAAATTTCCTCGATCACTTACATCCACCCAAGCCAATAAACCCGCCTATGGTCAAGGACCATTCTCTTATAGACAACTTATTCACAACCAAAGCAAAAACAAGTTGCTATCAGACAAGATAATATTTATCTCAGAGAGTGTGTTTGTATGTATGTGTTCATACTCTTCCTGATGCCTCATTTATGGGGATTATACTTGAAGATCGAGAGAATTGTTGTTGGGGGATGCACCTTGGAAAGGAAGGCATTTTGTTAAGTGGGGCAACATTAGAGAAGGTGGATTCAGCATTTGAAATCTTTATCGCACAACAAAGCCTTGCTTAGCTCGTTTAGTTTGGTGTCCGTGAACCACTTGCAGTATGCAAAAGGAGATACATTGTTTTTGGCCACTGCAAATTTGGAAAGTGGAAGATCTCAGGATTGCAAATAAATTTATCAAGAGATGCTAAGTAACCTCCCATTCAAGAACATGATTCGAGTCACAGATATTGCTATCTAACTCGAAGGTTCCTAGAAATGATCTCAACATCTCAAATCGTAATCATGCAAAATGCATAATCTTCATATTAAAAGCTAAACAATTTCTAAAAATAAATACAGCTAGATAAATAAAACAACCTAATTAGTAAAGCTTTAATTTAAAATTGTTTAAATAATCATAAATACACATTCGATTGGTTTATAATAGTGCTAGACGTTAGTTATAATAGCTAATGAAGTCGTGGACTCCATTCTAAGAGAGGGAAAGATAAAGGGATCCTTTGTAAGTTAGACATGAAAAGGCTTACGATCACACATCAAAGTGGACTCTCGACGCAGATGCGAGAGAACGGGCTCGTTCCCCAAATGGATTATTAGATGGATTAACTGGTGCATCTCCACAGCATCGTTTTCAGTCTTGATAATGGTTCGCCTTCGGGGTTTTTCCAGAGTTTCAGAGGCCTAAGACAAGGGGATCCTTTATCACCCTATTTGTTTGTTACTCCAGATGGAAGCCCTCGCCTGTCTCAAGCAAAGAGCGTGGAAGGCAACTTTATTTCGGATGCAGTTTGGGGTAGAGATGGTGGGGAGAGATTGTCGTTTCTCATCTTTAGTGACAACATGATATCACTATCATCTTCGTGAAGCCAATCCGGAACAGTTGATGTATTTGAAATGGACCTTAATGTGGTTTGAAACCTTCTCGTGCTTGAAAATTAATCAACAAGAGCCGGTAGATTAAGTTTTAGGGAGGGCAGGACAACATGGACGAGTTAGCAATGAGCTTCTGGTTACGGGTCGGGTCCCTCCCACTAAGTACTTACCTTGAGCTCCTCATAGGGTTGGGAGTTTGGGATTCTATCGAAGAAAGATTCTTAAATAGATTGTCCTCTTGGAAAAGACAATATATCTCAAAGGTTGGGAGACTTACCCTCATCTGAAGTACATTGTCTAGCCTTCCTATTTACTTCCTCTCTCTGTTCAGAATGCCAAAGATTGTTTGGGCTAGGTTGGAGAAGATTCAGAGAGACTTTCTCTGGGGTGGGGGCAACCTAGAGAGTAAACCTCACCTGGTCAACTGAATACTGCTCAATAAGAGAAAAGTAGAGGCGGGTTAGTGGGTAAGAGGCCTTTCCTGATGAATCAAGCATTGCTTGCAGGAAGCCGGGCGTTATAAACGAGGGACTCCCTTGAGACCGGTGATCGCCGCTGCTTGGTGAGAAGGTGGGGATGGAACTCTGTGTGGATATCAGGAGGTTTTGCATCGACTATGGAAAGACATCAGAAAAGAATGGCACACCTTCTCCCAAAATTCCGTTTCCTCCTTAGGTAATGGTAGGAGGCTGGGCTTTTGGAAGGACCCTTGGTGCAATGAAACTGTGCTGTGCAATGCCTTCCCCACCTTGTTCAATTTGGCGGCTCATAAGGATGCTAGGTGGCCAGATGTTTGGGATTTCTCAAGGAGGATGAAGCTGGTCCCTCTGGGGCCTCACCTCTTAATGACCGGGAGGTAAGGTAGAGGTGGGAAAGGTTCCTCCCTCTTATCGCACAACAAAAAATAAGGCCATTTCAAGAGGATCTGTTATTAAAGGAGACTTTGACTAACTGCTTGGGCTAGTCTTATGTATCGTAAGTCGAGGTATTCTCTTTCTACATACTTCCTTGGCAACTATCCGAACCTCCAATCGCCTCTAAATCGGGCTTTTTTTTCGCCTAGAAGCCTTTCTAGGTAAGGTGCTTACCGACCGCTTGAAGAGGGGATTTCCCTAGTAAATAGGTGCTGCTTATGCGAAGAGAATGAGGAAACAATAGATCACTTGCTTATCCATTGTTCGAGAGCCAAGATATTATGGGATATTCTTTTGGCTATTACTGACTTTAACTGGGTACCCCCCCGTTCGGTGCATCAACTTCTCCTTGCATGGCAAAGTGTTAGTGTCGGAAAAACTAAGAGAGTTTGACATTACGGCGCCTTGTATTTTCTGGATGTCGGAGCAGCGAATGTGGTGGCTTTGAATGAAGTACCTCGCTCACAGGGATGAAATATCTTTTGTTTTCCTTATGGTCGTGGGCTAAGTTGTATAAGGTTGATAACTTAGATTCGCTGTGTTTTTGTCTTGATGAGGTATAGGTAAGGGGAGTCTGTCTTTCCTTGCTCCTTCTTTGTACTCCCTGGCACTTTCGTGTTTCCTTTTTCATATATATACATATTTATATCGCTTTACCGATAAAAAAAAATAATAATAATAATAGTGCTATGATTAAGCATCATGTCATTCTTATGCCCAATACCAATTTTTTGAAAGGAGCTATGCATAATGTATTGGAATGTTACTTTGTTAGTTCAAAGATATTTTCACTCTTTAAAAGCAAAAATGAAATAATAAAAGAAATGTGATTAATAACAAGTAAATAATTATTTTAAAATAAGTTGCTTTCATTAATTATTTATTTATTTATTTATTTGGTAATAAGAAACAAAGATTTCATAGTGATGAAATGTTCAAGAAGGATGAACAATCCTTCCAAGGGTACTTAATCTTCTACACAATGCATAGTAAAGGGTAGATGAGTGTAGACTAGTTTTTAAAAAGTCAAATTTAACTAAAGTTGGAGCGAATAGAATCTCCTATGAAAGAAACCATGTCTTGCTCCATGTTGTGCAAATGCATTTGCTCCATCAATTCCAGTCTTTTTTTTTTTTTTGTCCTTCTTGCTTAGTTGTCTTAGAGATATTAATAACAAAGCCACTCTAATAGAAAATTGGAAAAAGAAAAAGAAAACCCAAAGGTCTCACCGGTAACACCCTTGCAGTATGGCTGAAATTTCGCCAACAAGCATTACTCCGCCCATGTGCTAGGAGAATGCTCTTCACACTCTAAATGGACTCGGTTGATCTTCCAATCCCCAACACACACAACAACCCCTCCCCTTTTTTTTCTGATAAGAAAATATATTCATAAAGAGGCTTCAAAGGGCAACCCAAGCAACAAGATCTTCCAATCCCCAATTGCTCTAGGTTGTCCAAAGAAATTTAGTTTGATAACACCTACTGATGCTGGTAGCCATTCACTATTAGAGATGACTCTTATCAATCTCATGGTTTTGCAAACTAGGTTCCAATCTAGCAGAATAAGGCCTGGCGATACTCTGAAAACTTCTCTAGCAAAAGCCCAATGTGAAGAAGAGAAATAAACAAGGGTCAAACCGCTTCTAAGATTCTCCATCGATGATTATACTCTTATACCATTTTATCAATATGTTTTGCTTTATATTTAGTAGTTCATTATATAAATAAGTAGATCTAATGCTCTAAATGTTCAATTTGTGATTAGGTCAACCATGAGCCAATATGGAGCAAAAACAAAGAGAAAGCCCAAAAATCAGCAAACTACACATGTAGCAGCAGCTACTGTGTTTTGATGTTTTCAGCTACAAGATGATCCCAAATGACTACAATATTTAAATGGATGGATAGGAGACTTCTCAGACTTTCCAAAGAGACCTTATTCACTCCATTTGGACTTCAAATGATCAAGTTATGACTTTCGTAGTCAATAAGAAAGAGAAGAGAAGCTCAAAGTGACCAGTTGGAGCATTTTGTAACTAACGTCTTTATCATCATTTCTAAAGTGTTCTTTTCTAATATATCTAGATTCTGCACTCTATAAGCTTTCCAACGAGTCCAAGATCACTCAAATCAAGTTCGATGATAAAGTTATGGTTTTGCTGTGTTATGCAGTAAAACAAAGAGCGCGAACGTCAATAGAGACACGACGCTGCGTGAGCCGCGTAAACAATGCATCCTAACGTCGCGACGTTTCCAAACAACGTCACATGTTCAGGGTTGGTTTTCAGTTGATTTTCAGCCCATTTTTGAGCCCATAATTGAGGGTTTAAAGCTCAAAACCCCAAGAAGACAAAGGGGAGGCGAAGAGGGTTTCGTGGAAGGGGACTTGTCCACACTTTGGAACCATAAGAATGTGAGTCGTTTTGAAGATTTGGGAAGACTACAGAATTGTGGAAAAAAACCGAGAATCACCATCATTTTGATCATTAGAGTTTCTTCTTCTTTTCGTTTTGTCCTAAGTTTATGATGATCAAACCTCTATTATGTTCTAACTTTGTAATCTAGGGTTTTGCTGATTTTGACATGAATCTTATATTTATTCGTTAATTTTCCTTTTTCTATTGTTTCTCTGTGATTGTTATCTATTGATTCATGCTTGGTTCTATTTACATCTTGATTTCTAGCTAATCTCGATATGGTGAGTGGCTAAGTAGATCCGAGGAAGAGTAAAGAACTGTGACAAAGATGAATCAACCTAATTAGTTGGTAGTGTAGAAATTACCGTAATCAGGGAGGCATGTGAGATTCTTGATTCAAAGCATCTCTAATGCTTGGGGTTGGAGCTGGAGAAGCAAAAGACCTAGTGTTAGTTGATAGGTTATCTTACCTCGAGAGAGGCTTATAATTAAATTAGGCAAGAGTCGCCTTGGAAGCCTTTTCAAGAGACAATAGAATGGAATTTTGGCCAACAAATCAAAGTGATTAGGAAGTGTCCATTCCCAATCACATATGGAGACTTTTTCTTGATTAATCTAGGAAAATAACTGAGAAATATCAGAGATTCTTTGTTCTTTCCTTCCCACACCCACCCCGCACCACCCTCACCCACCCCGATGAGCCTGCTTATCGAGGCTCACAAGTTAGATAAGTTAAGCAACTCATTTCAAAGTGAGAATTTAGCTATTCTTAAACTTCATGGATACTCAACTTGCATCTCGAGACTGCTGAATTCCATACTCACATGCATGTGACTCCAGCCGATTCATATGATGGTCTCAAGCAATGCTTGGGACTATGTTCAACAATTAAATTTTTTGGGTAATCATAAAACGGACTATCAAAATCAATGTTTGGTGCGGGTGTTAACTAATAATTTAGCACAAAAATCTTAATTCTATTGGGTAATAGGATAATAACATATATAAAGCTAACTTGAGTTGAAGTATAACACTACCTCAATGCAATCTCTATAAGGCTTACACATGTTAAGGTATGGTTTACAAGGTTCAAACTCATAATTTTCCCTAAGCCAAAGTTCCATTACCAAGTTAAGCTACCAATGAGATTTAAGAACTTACATTGATAAGTAATGAGGCAATGAGGTGTACTAAGTTGACTTGAACTAAAGCTCTAACAAGAAGACTTCAATACAGAATTTTTTTTTTTTTTTGCATATTTTGATTTTCCTTTCCATAGAATACAGAAGCCAACACATGGCTATAGGAGTTAGTAAGGTGATTGATAAGCGTGTTAAGACCTTTTGTCGTTGAGAGTTAGGATTTCGAGGTAAATCGATCCTAATCGATGGGTACACTACGAGTATCTTAGCTCAAATACACCCTCAGATTTTTTTCTTTTTTAGTTTTTCTTCATGGGGTTCCTTTTTTTCACGTGATTTCACTATAATGTCAAAAAGTAAATATTCCTCCCATTACAATGCGACCATAAATGCCTTAAACACCTAGTGCCATGCGGTTACACTTCAGAAAGTGCCACAATTTGTTTCTCAAACTAAGTCCTATCTCTTATGAGGTTTCTCCTAAACCTATATACATTCCTTAAACTTAAGCCTTCAAAGATCAGAACACTCAACCCCACCCTCCACAAGAGACTCAACCTAAACATTGAATTTCAACTCAGAAGCCATGCAAAGTAGGCTCTGTGGCACAGGCTCTTAATCATCCAACTATTTGGGAACCTTCGACCCATAGGATTTAAAAATGAACCATCCTAAGTTTGATCAAGAGCATTTACTAAACAAGACTAAGGTGGTCCCGCTCATACGAATAAATACAATTTCTTCCAACCAATCCAACTATTTGGAAACCTTTCGCTTATAGGATCTCAAAATTAATCATTCTTTTTTTGATAAGGTAAGAAAGACAATAAATTCATGAGGAGAGCCACCAAAGTGGCGAGATTCAAAGAGGAGGCAAGGGACACAAACCATGACCCTACGTAAACACCACGAAGCCAAAAAAAACAGCCCCAACAGCTATCAAAAGCAACTAATCGGGAGGCAGCCCAAAAGTGGACATACCTTTAAAACACTCCTGTGATAAAGGAAAAGTACAAAAACTAAAATCACTTAGATCCTAGCCACCAATGAACTCAATCAGCGTTGTAGTGCCTCTTTAATGCATAACGAGTCTCCGGCCTTAAGGAAATACACAAAAGGAAAACTTCGATAGACAAGTTGTCGCATCTTCACAAAGGCAATTTTATTTTGGCTTCCATATAGTCCAAAAGAAATAAAGGCCCAGCCCTCCACCTTTCTTTTTGCCTACGAAGACCCCCTTAATCCTTCCAAAGTTTGTAAGACAAGTAACTAGAAGGACCTAATGAACAATCAAAAAATAGAAGAAGATGTCCTATTAAAACTCCTTGTTACAATCTGGGCAATGAAGCAAAAAACGGTCTATTGTTTCTTCTTTTCCTTTGCAAATAAAGCATCTATTAGCCAAGGGTCTTCCTCTCTTCTAAATCTAGTCAAGAGTTGAGGCCTTTCCCCATGCTTCCTCATTTTTTCCTTCCACCCATCTCACCTTGTCCTCCAAGCTTGGTTGCACTTTCATCCAGCTAAGGCAAGTAAAAAACTTTACTTCCTCCAAATCTCAATCATTGAAGTGGTGTCACAAAAAAGAGAGGATTCCAACATCCTCCTCCTCATCCAGTTAGTTTCACATTTCATTAATCATGACGCCTTTGTGAGCAAAGAACAACAGATACAGATTGGGAAAGCATCACACAAAGTCATTGACCCACACCATTTATCCTTCCAAAAAGCACCTCCGCTCCCATTACCCACCTCAAAAGAGCATTTTTCCTACCACCATATCCCATCCCTTCTAATCTCTTTCCAACCCAACCCTCACCATTTTGGTACACCAACCGCCTTATCCTCCCCATACTTAACTCTAATTAAAATATTCCAAAAGGAATCTATTTCCTGCATAAAGCGCAACTCCATTTACAAAGCGAGAGGGCCTTATTTAGAATAGACAATTTCTTATCCCCAATCCTCCACTCTTTTGTCTCGACAAACCACCTCCAATTTACTATGAGGTCTTCTTTCAGCGCGCCTCCCCATAAAAATTCCTTTGAACTGCTCAATTCTCATTCTAACCGATCTAGGATAGGAATAAGGACATGAAATAAATGGGAAGGCTAGCTAGGTACTCAATTAAAATCATCCAACCACCCTTTGAAATGTAGATTCTCTTCCATTTTTTAAATGTAGATTCTCTTCCATTTTTTAAATGTAGATTCAAAAATGAATCATTCTAAGGTTCCCTCCAACTCTATTTACACCCCCACCAAGAAATCTCTCAATGTAGTTCAAATGAGTATTGATGTCAAGTAAGATGCTTTTAATTGTGTTGATCTAAAGTAGAAGTAATGATAAGATGATGAGGAAGAAGAATTTTTCAATATCGCACACTATAATAACACAAATTCAACATCAAATAATCACATGAGCGTGAATCATGCTACAACATTTAATATTGGCCAATATTTTATTTACTCAAAATCTATATACAAATCTAATACTCATCTTTTACACAATCCTCGAAGCACGCTGCATATGTATCTCATTTGTGTTGTGAATTTTTTACAGATTCATTTGTGAGCTAGATTTAAATAATAGTTTTCTACTCATGATATTTGTCTGCCTATGATGGATGCATATCATGATGTAAGAAGAGAGCTCCAAATGTTAACATGAGGATACTCATCTAATGAAAAAATTCAAATAACATAATATACATATCACATGGTACACCTGCCAAAATAAATAAGCGTATTCAATCTGTGCACCTAAGTGATATCTAGTACACCTTTCTTTTCCATCACAAAGACGTACAACTCTTCAACATTACTATTTGATCCTACAAAATGAATTAAAGGTTTTGTTTTCCTTTAGAAGCCGCAACAAGAAAGTTTAAAATAGGAAAGAGTACAAGGAATTATGAGTTATCCTTCAACCGACATAAAAGGGAACAGATAAGTGCAAGTGTATTGCACAAGAAACACCGAGAAACATCCAAGACAAACCTAACAGAATATCTTCCACAATATCATGGAGGGTAAATGAATCCCAAAAGAAAACCCAAAGAAAAGGCTCCCTACTGGGCCACCACATCGCCCACCTAGTTTGTCAACCTAAGCATCAAACCAGAGGAATCTCCCAAACCCTCTAGAAGGTAAACAATCCTTAGAACCAAGAATCTAATTTCTCAGAACTCCATGATTCCCTAATAAGTAATAACCACACATAACTAGAACCAAGGCCCTTTTCACTCTGTGAGGTAGCTTACACCCAAAGAAGAATCCTATCTCGACCTTCAAGTGATCTCTCGTGATGACTGTGAAACAACAACAAAACAGAATTTCACAAATTAAGAGATTCAAAGATAAGATTTTTATATCAAAGATGGCATCCCAAAATTGAACCAAGATGATAAAGACTCCTTAATTTACACATGTCTTGGTGTTCAAATTAAATAACGAACATCTGCTCCACCAATCTTTTCCCTACTATTAAAGATGGCATGCCACAACCTGAGTTCAGTAGAAATGGTAAAAGACCTTCAATTTACACAATTTTTTTTCTCTCCGTGTTCAAATTAAATAAGTTGGATACATTGTCGCAAAATATCATTCCTATAATCGAGATGACATCCCAATTAGTCGAGTCGAGTAATGATGCCCATCTACCGCTGGAAGTAAATGCGTTATTCTCCTCCCAACAAAAAAAGTAAAGAAATGGATAATAGTACTTGAATCAATTTGAATATTAGCTTACAATCTCATTCTTATGATTATAACTTCCCACTCCCGCATGATCATTATTTTAGGCACTGCATTTTTCTTGAAATTAATGAACAGACAACCAACATACAATGCCAAGATCTAATTTAAAATCAAAATCACTCATTGAAGCAAATAGGTGATAAAGCGCAGCCACATTCAAACATACATGCAGAATCAAAAGGAGACAAACACAATTCATCAACATTAAAACAAAAGCAATACCGCATGCACTAACGAAGGAAAGTGGACTGGAGTAGAAAACCGAACTCCCGACCAATCAACCCACCATATCTAGATTCACACAAAGAATACACCAATCGATGTGACAAAATCGCAAGATCAATTCGCATAATAATACAATCAACAATGAATCCATTTTTAAACACAAATATCAACCCCGGCTAACAGAGATCACAGAATCGAGGAATAAACTAAACACCGACCAAGATCTACCATTATGAAGAAGTGCTTCGTTTGAGGAGGAAACTGGGCTAGTCCGACAAATGGAGAATCATCGATGAGAGTCTGAACGGAGAGAGGCGCAGGCGGTCCTGCGGGATCGCTAACAACATTGACTGAGTGGCCTTCTTGCCGGGCCTAGGCTAGGCCCGCCCAAGACCCTTGCCGACGCCAGATGAGAACAAACCGGCCACGCCCGGCGGCACTTCGCCGCGCCCGCCGACGATGTTCCCTCCTCCAAACGGCGTCGTCATGGCCTCACCACTTACGCTACTGATAGTAATAGGTTCGCGGCTCCACTAATTTCTCTGTAACGACAAGCAATTATTTATTTATTTTTATTTTTCCCTCCTTTTTTCCGATAGGCTTTTATTAAAAGGGCCAAATTCTCGTTAAATTACAAATCTAACCTCGACATTTCGACAAAATGTCCCCATAGCTCTCTTCACAACTTTAGGGGATATTCACTGCTTTTTTTATTCGGGGAATTAAATAGAAATCTAGTTTCTCAAATAATCCAAACATGTAATACAACTATCAAAATTACAAAAAAAACATGAGGTTGAACAAGAAATTATATTACCAAAATGACCCTCATGTGAGACCCACGTACTCTCCTTCCTAGATCATCTCCCTCATATCCCACCTCCCCAAACATATAAAAGATGAAAAATATTACTATATTTTAATAAATTGTTTTGTTTGTTATTTTAAATTTATTTATTTATTTATTTCTAATGAGACCTATATCAAGTCGTTAAGAGATCGGGTGGTATATTTTATCGACTTAGTTTGTTAAACAACTTTTTTATTTTAACTCGTTTAAAATATCTAAAAAAATGGGGTTTGATCCTCACACTTTGTAAATATGATAATGCTTTGTTTGTCTACAATTCAATATCATGTCTCCGTAAATGGTGAGTTAGTTGGGCCTATCTTTCTCGAAACGTGGCCTACGCCAAGGTGACTCATTATCACCCTATTTGTTCATTATCTATATCGAGGGGTCGCTTCCAAGAATGCTGAAGGAGGCGCAAATAAAGTGATCTCGCATGGTTGCCATATTAGTAAAGGTGCCCTAGTATCTCACATATGTTATTATTTGTTAATTATAGCTTTCTTTTCTTCTTTAATGCTGAAACATAACAAGAATGTTCTAAAATGCGTAATATTCTCGGAGTCGCAGAGAGGATATCGACAAGCAAATGAACCCTTGAAAAGTTTGGCATCTTTTCAATAATAATGTTTGCATGCAGACCCCAAGACTGAGTATCTCGAAAAGACTAAGGGTGTTTACCCTCCGAATCGGAAATATATGGGATTACCCTCTTATTGGTAGAAATAAAAGAGTGATCTTTGTGCTTTCCTTCGAAAGGATGGGAACAGATTCCCAGTATGCAGTTACTACTCTCCTAAGCTAGAAAAGTATTGATAAAGACAATTGCCTGCCACTCCTACTTTGTATGAGCTCTTTGTTATCACATTCTCTCAATGTCAAGAGTTGAGAGAACGATGAACTCCTTCTCTCGTGTGGCACGAAAAAGCGAAGGACACATTCATCGATTAAATGGAACACCCTCGCTTAAGAAGGGAACAAGGTGGTATGGGTTTCCAAAGAGTCATACACGCCTTCAAATTTGCAATGATGGGTAAAGCACACTTGGAACTTCATCTCTAACCTCTATACTCGTAGCTAGTCGACAATCAAAGCTAAATATTTCCTACATGGGAATCACAGCCTCCACATCTGGGTGTCTCAAAATGTGAAATTTAACCTGGCTCCCTAATTCGACGGTAGCTAAATTTCGCGAGACTATTCCAATGGTGAAGTCCATTTCACATCGAAGATCGCATTTAATGAAATTACCGCTTTTACCTCTTTTTCAAAAAAAATTGAATTTTCTAGTTTACATTTCACTCCCATGATTGAGGGCTTGGAATCCCTATGGATCTGAGACCTCTTCATTCTGAGGACTCAGGATTGGGACATTGAACTAATTGAAGATCTCTTCTGCCTAAGAGATGTAGCCGCAATTATTAGAACTCCAACACAACAATCCTCAATCTCAGCCTGCTACTATACTTGGAAACCGATCTTCTCTTTGGAAATTTGGGATAACCCCGGGCCTCCGTGTGGGTGTAAGAGACCCGGGAGTTATCCCAAATTTCTGGGTGGTGGGTGTAAGAGACCTCGGGAGAGATCCGACCAGGTGGGTGTAAGAGACCCGAGGAGCTATCCTAAATTTCTGTGTGGGTGTAAGAGACCCGGGGAGCTATCCCAAATTTCTATGTGGGTGTAAGAGACCGGGAGAGCTATCCCAAATTTCTGTGTGGGTGTAAGAGACCCAGAGCTATCCTTAATTTCGTGGTGGGTAAGAGGACCTGTGCAGGGAGAAATCAAATTTCGTGTATGTAAGAGACTCAGCGGAGAAATTTGAAATTTTGTGGGTGTAAGAGACCCGTGGAGTTATCAGAAATTCAGGCAATTTAGGGAGATATCCCGAATTTCTATGTGGGTGTCGAGACTGGGATATCCCTAAATTTCAGAAGCGTAAGAGACTCTAGGGCTATCCCAAATTTCCATACAAATCGCTTAGACGATAATGGAGTGTAAAGTAAAAGATGCAGTTATACTATATTATGGGAAGTTATGCATTTGTATTCCTTCTTTTTGTTGGAATTGAATTTTATCACGTGCAAGCATTATTTTGTGTAGATCGCTAGTTTTTATTTGTAATAGATATATAGTTTGGCTCATTGATTAGTGTCGATTGATTTAGTAAGTAACAAACCAAATTTGTGCAAATCGATGTAGCTCTATGGTTAATTTCTTAGTAAAAGAAGTATGATTATTAATCATGCATTATATGTCGGTTTTTAAATTCAAAAAATGCTAATTTCATGAGTCACATTCTGTTTTTATTTTGATTTGATATCATGCGCTAATTTCACATAAGATCAATTTGGAATATTTACATTTCTTCTATACGTGCATGATAACTACAAGCCATTTTTCAACGTTATAAGATGTGTGGTTCGAATAATTAATTTGTGTAGACATATTTAAGTAATAAATAATTTTTTTTGAAAGAATAAATAATACCCCGCCGTGATCATTTGTTTTAATGAGTGTCACCGATCAAAATTTTTTAGTCAACTGATACCTTAACATATTGTTTGATGGGTAGCACACGGTCGGGCCGTAACGCTTCAAACCTTCATACAATCGACAAGGATAAATATTAAAACTCAATTTGAAAGAGATATAGAAGGACAAAGACCCTTTTTTACATTCATATAGTATTCGACTAATTTTCCTTTTTAAGGTTGTATGTTAGTTGGCATTTGCATATCACGTATATTTATCCATAAAAAAAAGGTATTTAGGTTACATTTTTAGACCTACCATAGCCATATAAACATAACAAACTTTGATCATGTCATTTGAATTTGTGAATGACTTAGGTACTAGGTGTCACACTACTGGGCCAGAGATTCAAGATCATTGAAGCTGCCCTCGAGCCCCGTAAATGGGGAGTCATGTGAGAAATGTGGTGTTTTTTCGCCAATCTATTGCGACGCGATTTGTGTGAGGATTCATCTGGAACAGTAAAGCGCCCGACGTGGAAGATATCATATGCGATCATCAATATGTTAAAGAATCGGAACAGGTATATTCATCATTATATATCAGCTCTATAGATTTTATAATCATTTATCATGTTTTTTATTAACATGGATATTGTTTCATTCTTATGGTTTTTAGCAATTGTATCCCCTGTTCTAAGGGGATTTAGTCAATTTACCAATTGTTTACCGGTAAACACTGCAAAGTGATACATCAAACCCGACTTTGAAGCCATTTCCATAAAGCACCCCCGCTTTTATAGAAGGAATGTTCCTTAAGATACAACTCTACCTGGGCTCTATCGAGAACTTGAAAAAGATTGAGGAAGGAAAATGTTAACAAAATGATTTATCATGTGGAACGCTTCCACAAAGGAAATTTTTAGACACTTCTACTTTCTCGATGCTTTGGTCTCTAATACTATGCTTCGTGACTGGCCCCAATCTTTAAGGCAAATCCTCTCTAAAATTTTGTCTAACAGACACGACCGGGTCGCCTAATGTACTCTTTAAATATACCGGAAACGGGCCAAGTCCATTCCTGGTCGTATTAAAAATGGGCAAAGCCCATTAGACCCACTTTTATTTGAGCCCACTTTTGCTAGCTCCAACTCGATTCTATGTGCATATCAAAAATGACTCCGACATTAAAAAAATAAAAATAACAATTTAAAAAATTTTAAATTTTGTAAAATAAAAATTTATGTTAAAATACTAATAATTTATTGTTATAATTTTAAAATACTATTTAAAATAAATTATTTAGTTATATTTATTTATTTTTTTAAATTATTTGTCATACTAATACTATTTTAGAGTTTTATAAAAATAATTATTTAATAACTATTTTGTCTATAAACAATTCCATTTTTATAATATAAAACTAATATTATTAAATAATTAGAAAATATTATGCGCCATTAAAAAATTATAATAAAAAAATGGTCAGACATTAAGCAGTTAACCCGCCTCAAGTCCTAATATGCTACTTGACCTATTTCGAGTCAAAGCCACAGCGAATTTATTCCAGCCATCATTCACCGACCTCAAAAAATGCAAACAAAGTAATGAGCCCATATTCCCAATTCTCTTTTTAAAAGACCACAGATATTTTGAATGATGTCATCATGTTTTTCTTCACTCATGCATGACCGAAATTGTTTCAATGGAATATTGGTAAGTAGTGTATTAAGAAGTAAAATAAAGAGTCAAATATATACCTATATTTAAAGAGAAAGACATGTCGTGTTTATATTTCTGTCATAGAAAGCTTCCAATCATTTGTTCTCATTCTTTCATCACCTAGTCTTCCAACTCACTGTTTAATTTTAAACACATCATGAATAGAGTTATTGAGTCAAACAACAGTCTCCTCTTCAAAAGTTCAAGCTAGAATTTCCTTGAGTTTAATGCGAACATCATGCCTTTTAAATATACATTTTTTCAAAACGACATTGATATTTAAAAGAAAATAGTTTGGGACAAAATCAAAGATATTAACAAGGGAAAAAGAAAAGATACCATGTCGTGTTTGGTATAAAGGTATGAGCTAAGCAAAGCAGGAGGTGAGCATGTCAAGACACCCGTGATTAAGCGCAACAATTGCAAGTCCACCCGCCAATCCCTTGTTACAGATCTAGATAAACCCCTCGATGTCTAGTTTTTGCAAAGGCACAATAAGGTGCTACCTATTCAAACATTATTATGTGTCGTAAAAGTGAGCCAAATTTCATCATGAAGCATAGATCAGAAAGGGTATAAAATAGAAATATTTGGCTAAAAGACATCGAATAACCCTAAATTTGTGAATCTAACTTGATGGATATGATCCCACGCTGGTTCCACATAAAGTGTAGAGTGGTATGGCTTGAGAGGCCCTCCCACCCATCGCTTGCTTGCTAGTTTTCGAATCGGGCCTCCATTGGCCTGGGTACGATCACAGTGCTTGGGCTAAGAGCCGCGAACTCGTAAGCGCTACTCCAAGAGGACTACCAGCCCGAGAGAGGGTCCGGGCGAAATATATCCAAAGTATGAGCCGTCCACAGAAGTCAGGTTTCTAGGGGTGGGCAATGATACGATCCCACATCGGTTCCACATGAAATTGTGAAGTGGTAGTTAGGCTTGAGAAGTTCTCTCACCCATCGTGTGTCCTTTGAGTTAGGCCTCCTATCGGGCTTAGGTACTTCCCTTTCATGTGTTTTCTTGAAAATATCCTCTACAAAATGTCCTTTATTTCAAGTATTTACATTGTTCTTGAAAAGAAGGGTTTGTTTTGCAAGAAAATAAGGACATTTTTGTTAAAATCGAGCCAAAATTGATGAAGGATCATATTTAAAAATGGATTTTAAAAGGTCATTTAATCAAATCAATTCATAAAATAAAGCCGAAAGACCTAGTACCCTAAGTCATTCACAATTCAAATGACATGATCAAAAGTTTGTTATGTTTATATGGCTAAGTGGTAGGTCTAAATGTAACCTAAATAATTTTTTTTTTTTTTATGGATAAGATGATATGTAAAATGCCAACTAAAGCATGCAACCCCTTAAAAAAGGAAAATTAGTCAAGATACTATATGAATGTAAAAAAGGGGTCTTTGTCCTTCTAATATGTGAATTATCATTGTGTGCTTAATGTTATCAATGTACCAAGGCTCGAGGATTGGTGGTATTTCAATTATCATATCCGATTGATTCTCTCTACACAAACAATACTTACTAACCATTTAACGCTGGGTGATAACCATGATGTAAATAAAAACATTTGACATTTTGGCGTGTTAAATTTTTAAAAAGCATAAGGCTAATTGCCATTCATCATTTAAATATTTCAGTTTAATTTGGGTCATTCACATGATAGGTATGTGTTTATTCCTTTTCCGTTCTTTATTAATGATAGTTATTAGACAACTATTAGTATCATTTGAGTGCTTATATTCTCTAGGGTTATAATTAGTTCTATAAAATTTATTATATTTCCTTCACCAAAGAAGCACGCTATATTTCCATAAATTGTTTAGATGATAATGGGAGTGTAAAGTAAAAGATGCAGCTATACCATTATGTAGTTGTTATGCATTTTGTCTTCCTGCTGAATTGAATTTTACCGCGTGCAAGCATGATTTCAGATTTGCTGCTTTGGCTTCAGAATAGATACATAGTTTGGCCATTGATTAGTGTTGATTGATTTAGTAAGTAACAAACCAAATTTGTGCAAAATCAGATGTAGCTCTATGGTTAATTTCTTAGTAAAAGAAGTATGATTATTAATCATGCATTATATGCTGGTTTTTAAATTCAAATATGCTAATTTCATGAGTCACACTCGCTTTTATTTTGATTTGTTATCATGCAGCTAATTTCACCTACATCAATTTGGAATATTTATACATTTCCTTCTATACGTGTACATGATAATTGCTGCTCATTTTCCAACAAGTATAAGATGTGTTGTTTGGAATAATTAATTTTGTGTATGATAATAAATAATTTTTTTTTTTTGAAAGAATAAATAATATCCCCGCTTCATCATTGCTTCCTTAATGAGTGCCACCACTGTGCACTTTTAGTCAACTCACCTTAACATATTGTTTGATGGTAGCACACGCCGAACTACTCTTCAAACCTTCATACACTGACAAGGATAAATATTAAACTCAATTTGAAAGAGATATAGAAGGACAAAGACCCTTTTTTACATTCGATATAGTATTTAATTAATTTTCCTTTTTAAGGTCAGATGTTTAGTCTGCATTTGCATATCACGATATTTAAGTGAAAAACAAGCATAATAGACCTCCATGATACTTCCTCTAATCTTTCCGAGTCATGCTATTATCATCCATGCCGGCTACATCCGGTTGTATGTCGTGTTCACTTTGTTCTTTACCACTTCGTATTCATCTGAGGTTTTAGCAAATGTTTTTTTTTTCAATCATTGATTTCTCCAAATGCCTGCCTTCGGTTCAACATTGTCATTTTAGAACTTTCGAAGGATAATCGCCCCTAGATATCTTTAAGCACCAGCATTCCCTGCTTTTCTTCAGCGTTCCATTTCCATTGTTATCTTTGTTTAGCTCTTCGTTTCCGGGAAGTTTATGATTCTACATCCTTGATATTTATGAATTGGTTATCTGTTTTTTCATTCTCTATTCTTTTGCGATGGAAAGGACAAAAAGGCCGAACAATGCTTGGCGCTTCTCGGAAGTCTCATGATTCGTAATCCAAAGGTTTTGGCGACCACCAAACAAAGGCGAAAGAGACTTATATCCGACCTTGAACTGCTTAGGACTCTAGGAAGAAACCAAAGAAACATCCGTTGGTTTGTTTGATAACATTGTGTAAGTGGAACAAAAAGACAACCCATAGAGAAGGATGAGCAAGTGGTCGTGGAATAACTACCGGGGGAAAATATTCCTAGGCCAACAGAGGCTCACGAATTTGTTTTTTATGATTCGAATGGACGCATCACTGTTCGATTTAAATGTTAGAAATATGCAATATGTATGTTGCGTGTACAATATCGGCTTCGAAGGTTCGATGAGGAGAAGGAAAAGGGCATCGACATGTGAACATTTTGGGAGGTCGAACCCGGGGCAATTTCTCGGATTCAGGAAGGCTCGCCACTATTCGGGGTCTCTACTAAAATTGCACTATGAAATGTGAGATTGAAGCCTAGACTCACTATAAAAGAATATATAAGAATTTTTAAGTGAGAAAGCCCGAGCCTCGTATTGAGGTTCATAAAGATTGTCAAACCCTTGTGGAGGAAATCCCAACGTGAGCCTCGATGAACTCGGTAGCCGGAGTTGTTAGCCCACGGCCAAGGTAGGAAGTTTTGCCGCTCATTCACAAAACCTTTGTTATTTCACAGGAGACTTTATCCATGATCAACCGACGTTTAGATGAGACATGCAAGCAAACGATAACGCATTCCCTCGTGAGTTGCCTGTACCAGCCGCTTCCTCCGGACAAACAGAAAGAGTAAGGGTTTCGATCCGGGAAGGCAACCGCAGCAGGTGCCAAAGCAAAGCCCGAGAATTTGTGATAAAGAGAAAAATGAAACCAAAGGGAAAGTAATATCGCCTACTACAACAAACTGTCATCAGGATCTGGGAGAGTTCTATTCCAACTACTTATTAAAAATTAGAGGGGGACGGGCTTTAAAGTGAATGAGGATGAAGAAACAAAATTCAGATGAAGAAATAGTGGAAAGAAGACGAAGAAGTGGAAATATGGAAGAAGATTCTGAAAGAAAAAAGAGAAAACATTGCTTCGAGAAGATTAAGAAACCTTATTCAAGAGTAAAACCAACAAAATTTTGTCTTCCAATAAAGAAATTACATGGGATGGACAAATGGACAAAACATGCAGGAGAGACTCTTACAAATCCGCTATTGTTCGTGGAGATGCGTTGCCGTTGGTAGTCTCCAGGCTGTGGAAATGGATGACTCAGATGATGTTTCTCCTATATATTTTGTGGTGTACATGTTTGAGAATCTCAGATGGCGGTAAAATATCCATGGCAGATCGATGCTACGAGGATTGCAGACGCTTCTGGCACCACTAATGAGAGAAAGTTATTTCACCACGATCGCTCGTATTTCGACCGGGCGCGATGTTAAACAAACAAAGGGTCATGGATATCCGCTTGACACCTTGGGGATATCAGCACAAAGACGAATGCAAACAAGGCGATAAGATTGACTCGGCAAGGGGCAGCAGGAGAGGAGAAGGAGAAGATTGCCATTAGAATATTATTGTGTAGTTTTTGTATCGCAGAGAGGAAGCTTTCGCCTTTCAACCAATACGCCCATGGGGCCTCAGTTGAGAGTTTGTCATCTTGTAAAATGAAGGAAACTTAAAGAGAAGGAATCTTTAAAGTGAACAAGTCCAAGACAACTTAGCCTCAAAGGAGCGAGCATTCTGCTAAAGATTTTGCCTCACCTCCGCCTCATTATTTTCATATAGCCTCGATGGTAAGGCTACGGATACCTCAAAGAGTAGAAGAATGCGAGGCTCAAACCTTGTTGTTTGCCATTTACTGGAGATCGAATTATCCAGTCGCATGTCGGGCCGACCCCGAATCTACCAAGGTTAAAGTGACTAGGATTTTTCTTTAATTGTGATGACATTTCACCGTAGAGAAGGCACACCTTCTCTCGATGTTCGAGAGAGGTAAGAACATATTTTTGTCTGCAAGGAACTCCTATTTCAAGAATCATAGGTGTCAGTTTCCTATGTATGAACAACATGCATGTAATATGCTACACCCTCGAGAAGATTTGTTATTATATTGTCGGGCTTATGGAATGTGGCTACATGAAAGCCACTCTGCAATAGGTCTTCAAATGCTCAATATCTAAACTACAAGTCAAAATTTTGTGATCATGTGGTTCAGAACCAAATTTAAGATTTTCTAATATAAGCATTGAACTTTTTGTGCACTTTCATGATATCCGTCGACCGCAGGGGAAATTCTTTTATGTTTCCTTCTCGAAATTATTTCGTATGTGTCAAGATTACTCGTTAAGCATGGAACTTTTTGTGCACTTTCATGATATCCACTGTGGAAATTCTTTTTATGTTTCCTTTCAAATTATTTCGTATGTGTCACAAGATTACCCGTAATTGAAATTTCAGGTTTACTACAGTACACAAATAGTCATTGTACTCTCTAAGTGGCAATAGAAGGAAATGCGGTTAGGAAAGAAGCTTGATCTTCCCCGCTTATAATGCCCCATCGAATTTTGATATTTTCTTCACAAAGTCAATATGATCCGACAAAAGAGCTATTAAAAGGTAACTTTTCTTTATCCCATGCCATGATACATGTTAATTTATCCAAATAATTGATCAATGAATTCCACCATTTAAATGATCTCTTTATTAAGCTTATGGTCTACTTTATATCTCCTTTTCATTTTTACCTTGAAAATTATTGAATGCTTTTTTCTTCTCTAAGGACTATAATTTCCATTTTGTGAACAGCTAAGCACTGCCTCAAATTAAGCTCTTCCGAAATGGACGTTGTTGAAAAACAAATGGATATAGACGAGGAGAACGTGGATAAGAGCCCTCAGCCACTCTAGATGTATTCGCTGTTGTAGGCTTATCGGAAGGCTTACAACGAAATGGGTAACTTTTATTACTAACATATTCCATAAGTCCGTAAAACATTGTTTATGTTAGCTCGTAGAGGGACTAGAGGGCTTAGAGGCTTCAGTTCACCTTATTGGTATATATATAAATGTTGTGGGTTTATATCTTAAGAGCTTAAGCTTAGGAGAAGTTGTAGTGTAATAAATTAAAGGTTCATCTTTTCTTATCCAATGACGATTATCTCATCCTCAGATATTAACTTTAGGTGTTTCTCACGACTCAAGGGCACCGAAATGAAGAACATGCAGGAGAAGCATTTCACCTTAACCATTCAGACTCTCTGACTTTCATCAATGATTGTAATGTTATCCTTAGGTGAGTTGTTGCTTTCACAGGAAATTTAAAAAAAAAAAACTACACTTGTTTTTCTTTTTCCTTATTTGTTTCTTGTCATTCTTTTGTATTTATGTTCATGAGAGACATTTTTTTCCCTTTTTCTTTTTTGATCAAAGCACTTTATTGAATTAGTTCATTTTCTCATTGCAGCCATTAGTGGTTTGTTTAAATGTAGCTATTATGCTCAAGATGCTGAGATGAAGATGACTGTTTCCATGTCTCGAGGTCACTGAAAGAATAAAACTTGATAAAGGACATATACAATTTGCCTCGGCCCGACAAGTGGATTTCATCATCGAGGGCCTCCATGTCGTAATAAGAGCCAGACCTTCTTCTTACTTACATACTCTACTTCGTGGAGCAATTTTAGTAAAGCTGCCTCCGTTTCAGGCAGGTTTCTCTGAATGAACAGTATAACCAAAGGTAAGTGAGTAAGACGCACGTGAGATGATCTTAGCGTTTTATCCTTTCACGATTACTTTCTACTTGTAGGTTTTTCCTCCCGGAGAATGTGAGAAACTTTTTAACATTCAACAAAGGGCAACATTCCGCTTAATCAGAAGCCACCCCCGAAATGGGCTATCGTGTACATGGATTTTTCTTCTCGTTTCATCTCTAATTTGAATGCCCACGTATCACGGCAGTTTTCCAATACCGCCATTACATTTTGCATATTCGGTGATACTTTTCGAATTAGCAAAGCTGGTAAATTAGTAGGAAACTAAGATAGGTCTCTCATGGATTACCCGCAAACTACAGAAAAGAAAATTTATGTTTGGAGATTGCCGTTTCAATGTTATTAAATGAGATTTATGGTCATCACCGATAATGATGAAAAATCTTCCTAGCTTTTGTTAACACTTTATTTTTCCATTTTTTAGGTGATTTGGGCGTGTTAGGCCGGAGCTATGGGATCCCAATCTGCCGACGTGCTTTCATAAGGGCAAGAGATCTCCCGAGGAAACACTCCTGCACGGCCCTGTTGGTCACGCATGTTTTTGCAGTACAGACTTAAGATGAATAACTATGTCGTTTCCATAGTACTCGCAAATGGCGGGCATTTCCGCGCCTATAACTCAGCGAGATGCGATTGGGGACTTCCCAAACATTGGCAATGCATGGAGGTGGCGACTAATTGTGGAGGTGGGGGTTTCTTCACAATTTTTCGCACAAGTTTCAATCTTTTTCTCGCACCCTAACTTTGTCATACCTGACTGCTTTCCTTGCATAATCCTTGAATAGCACTCAACCGAAGCCTAATCTTGGTACCAAAGAAAGTTTCGAGGAGATATGTCAATTCTAACCGATCATATTCCACAAAGAAAATGAACGAGCTAGAATTCCTCATCCTGATGCTAAGAAGTTCCAAAACGCCCAAGCGCCATTGTGAAAAGTGAGATAAAATGGAAAGGTAATTCCTCTTCAATATTAAATGTCAATCAAAAGAATTTGCTTTTGATTTGAATGTCTTCTAATGAACTATCGTCTCATTATTGCTTCCTCTTAAAATTTTACCCTCTTTATATTTTTGCAGGTCCTTCTCTCCTCAGACGCACAGCAAAAACTTCCTTTTTTTTTTTTTTTTTTACCTTCTTTGGAAGCCGATAAAACATGTTCTAAAGGCATAATCAGTGGAAAGGAGCATCAGCTACCGGACTGAAGGGCATTTTCCTAATTTATTACAAATCCTCAACCAATGGGTATGGTTGGAATGCTTTCACCCGTACCAGACGTGATTCTTTCTTGCTCGTGAACGTGCTCTCGCACTCAAGTAAGTCTCATCTACCGGTTGTTTTTTCATCTGCTTGTCTTTTTGTGGAAGCATAATATTCATACTAAATCCAAATCCTACAAGTTCGATTTTTTAGTAGAGTTTGTTGTTTAATGTGGTATTGTGAGCTTGATTTGAATGTGAGGTAATGGGTTCGAACTCTCCTTACAAATTTGAATATTTTATCCTCATTTCTTTGATTTGAAAATCCATAACGGATCTCGACTCTCCACATAAAAAGGGTATGGGCCCGCATGCACGTGAGGGAGATGTGAAGCCATGATATTCATATTAACCAAATCCTACAAACTTGAACTTTTAGGTTACCGCCAGATTAGGTAAGGAATAGTTTAACATCATCAGATATGAAGGTACAAATCTTTATCAAGAGTTAGACCGTGGTGTAAACTATAAACGCCATCGTTATTTTTCGAAAGAGCTTACCAATATAGGGGTAGCGTAGCTTGATATACATTCACACCACACTCGAACTCCAACACTTTTGAGTGTAATCTAGGGGTTAAATTTGTATCAACTTGCAAAACCCATTTGATAATTTTGGCTCAATCTACGCCAAGAATTTGATTTGAATTAACATGCTTATAATCTTGACATATATAATCTATATTTGACTCGTTTTTTAAAATTTTATTTTGAATAAATAGGACGATCTAGTCATAAACATGTCATGTTGACGATGATCTATATTTACTCTAATCAGACCTTACTCTCGACTTAATTATTGAATAACACATTATTATAAAATCATAAAATAAATTTTCTAACTTTGCTATAATTTTAGTTCCAAGTCCAAGTAGTCCTAATAAGTATTAGCATTATCTCGAATTTATAATAAGTCTTAACCAATATAACAAGAAGAAAATATTGTCATAAATAATGTATAATGTGTTATGTTCAAAATCCTAACTTCAATTTAATGATCATCCTTTATTAAATATATATTATTTGAAGAACATCTTCATTTATTAATTATAACAATTACATAGAAGCTTCAATTTTTCAATGCATGTTTTCAACAACATAGTTTTGATTTTCACCATAGAAGATCATTCTCTTCTTTATTTTCTAACAAATACACTAATATTTTCACGAAAGTGATTTGAAATCTCTGCTCTAAAATTTATTTATGGAACAACCGATGGCCTCAGACAAGTATATTACATTGTATATATATATATATATATATATATATATATATATATATATATATATATATATATATATATATATATATATATATATATATATATATATATATAATAAAATAAGATTTGTTTATGATGGATTCAGATAAGAGAAGCAAGGTTGTGGCTGTCATGATAATTTAATATTTTTACAAGTAACATGTAGAATATCTGAAATATTTGGATATAAATGGTGAATGTTATGAATAATTTTATTATTCCCATCACTTGCAATGCAAGCATAACAATCCACCAATCTAAATAAAACAAAATGAATTTGATTATTTTGCAGATGAATGAAGACTTGGCATATCATTGTTTGTACATTTTCTTTCTTTTAATAGAACTTTCAGAGCGTAGAAGATGGATTACTTTTCCATACGTAAACTGCTAAATTCCTTTTCATCTTCAACATGTGGTTTTGCGTATACTATAAATTCGCCAGGCAATTCACCACAAGCATCCGCAAATCGAAATGTTTTTCGCCCTCCTTAGCATTTCGTGACTCTGGCAAAACCGAAGGAAGCCGTGAAAAGAACATTCAAAACAAATATTGGATCGAATCAAGGTTTCGGATATGGTATCTCTTATTTTCTTAATATATATTTATATATGTATGTATATATCCATACATCTATCCAGTATATATAGACAGATGGATATATAAATTTATAAAAATATCGCCAGAAAAACAAGATAGAAATTGATAATTATCATCATAACAGTTTAGTCATTGTTAAAGAGCATGAGATTCATATTTAACCTAAATCTTTACAAGCTTGAGCTTTTAGGAGAGTTGGGCTTTTATGGTATCGAACTTGGTTTAAGGTGAGGTCCCTGGCCTGAGCCACTTCTTTGCAATTTTAATCCTCATTCATTATTCAAAGTCTAAGAACTCGTTTCTGGTTTTTAACTTTCACGTGGAGGTAGGGAGGCCACACGTGAGGGAGGGTGTGTATTCATATTAAATCGAATCCTACAAGCTTGGGGTTTTAAGAAAGTTGGATCACTTAACAACATATATAGACAAATAATATAGAATTTCTCGAGGAATGTCATGATGTAATCAGGTCGAAAACAAGATAGAAATTGGATAGTTATCATTATAACGGGTTTAGTCATAATGGAATACACTTCTCTTTCCATGTTGTATTAAGAAATTATACAAGCACGATATTGAGGACCATAGAGGCCTCTTTCTAAGTTCCCAACTCTCCTAAAAGCTCAATCTTGTAGAATTTTGGTTTAATATGAATATCATGTCTTTTAAAACAAACAAAACAAAATCATACATGGACTTTCAAATTAACAAATTAAAATTTCGTAGATAGGTCTCGATCTCATAACCTCCTATCGGACCAGTTCTAATACCATATTAAACGACCAACTCTCCTAAAAGCTCAAACTTGCAGGATTTTTGACAAAATAGGGTCGGATTTTTTCTACTTATAATGTAGTAGAATGTAGATGGCCAAAGGGTATACCCCATCTCCAAGTTGAGTCTAGCAGTTTCAACTTCTTGTAATCTAGATCTCAAATGGTAAACTTGATTATTCTGAATTCTCTAACAATTTATTAAAGTTCACTAGCATACTTTTCTTTTTTCTAATCTCTGAATCTTTTTTGAAACAGGCCATCACCACTACCTATGCTGCAATGACGCTCTCATGGCTTATATACTATTCATCCCAAAGAGGGTGAAAGGCCTACTACCTCTGAACCCCAAAATTCTCGAAGTAGCTGGATTTGGACGTTGAAATTTGCCAGGTTATAAGAGGTACTTTTTTTTTTTTTGGTCGATAAAAGGCCGTATATTGAAAATGGTAATTATAAGCCTTCATCAATATCATATTGCATGCAAAAGTATATAGTTTTATGTTAGCTTCAAGGTTCTTCCATGTAACGATTCGGTCCAACTATATAGATATTGTCCGCTTCTCGGGCTTAAGGCCTCGCGGCTTTAAACACGCTACTAGGTTGAGACAGCTCATAATTTATATAGTAATTAGGAAGCTTCATCCGATGCGATGCGACAAACACCATTTCCATGCAAACACAACATCCTTATCAGGTTCCATGGGATTAGAGACTGGTATTACAGATAAACACCTCAATGGGGTCAAACCAGATGTTCTCACATAAGGGCTCGGATCAACTTTCATACCATTTGTAATGACCCGTGTTAACCATATAGATATGTCCACTTCAGCCTAAGGGGCCCCCTACTTAAAATGTGTCTCGCTAGGTCGAGATGATCTCTATATAGTTCAAGAAAGCTTCTCCCTATTCGATGTGGGATGTGACATCCCACCTCCCTAATAATCATGAAAAATGGTACTACATACATAAGTTTGCATTTTGGTAATGTGGGCCTTCAAAAACAAATGAACGCTTTTCTATATATATGATAATGTTAAGCATTTGACTTGTATTGAGAGTAAAAGGGTATATGGGTATTTTGTAATTTTATCATCCAAGACTTTGTAATTTGAATCCTCATTTGTTTATATGAAAGTCCATGATATACTACTTGGTTTGTTTAACTCCAAGGCGAGTATGGGGCAAATGAGGGGAGTGTTGAGAAACATGATAGTCATATTACCTTCCTATATCATGCCTATAGAATTCACCCAAATACTTATATTATGTTTGGTTTTATTAAAGTAATAAGAATGGATGGAAAATATATTAAAATTTGTTAGGAACTTTGAATACTAAAAGAGAAATTAAGTAATAAAGTTTAAAGAAGCATGTAAAAATAATTTTATTAACTTTGGTTATTTTTTCACTTTTTTTTCCTTTATGTTTCAATTTTTTTTTCTCTTGCATTTTCTCTCTCGAGTTTCTAATGCTTCCAAACTCACAACTACAAATCTCTGCTTCAAATAACCTTTTCAAAAGTCAATCTTAGTTATCGCCTGATGTCCCATTATCCATTTGTCCCATTATTTATTATTTTATAGAAATATTTGGATACAAAGATATCAAATAATAAGATTTGTGAATCTAACTTATCCGTGTTTTTCTTAAAACATAACCCTTAACAAAATGTTCATTTATTTCTATGTATTTACATTATGTTTTAAAATAATGAGTTATTTTTGCAAGAAACAAATTAAGAGTATATTTTATCAAAATCATCAAAATCGATGGGATCAAATTTCCAAAATTGGATTTTTAAAAGGTATTTTAATCAAATCACCATATTTATATCCCATTATCTATTAGTTTCCACGTGTTTGGTTTTAGGTTTCATGTATTAGTTTTATTTCTGGTCACGCCAGTTGGCCTGTGAGGAAAATAGGACAGATGGTGGTTGGCATGATATTTCAGATGAATTGGTCAAATGAATAAAGAGATGCTTGAGAAAATTCAGATTTTTGTGATTTGTTTTCACCCGACCCGAAAAGAGCATCTTCTTAATTTTATTTTTTAAGCTTTACTAAGACCCCTTAAAAACAAGTAGAACTGGGTTATTTGGATCGTTTCTCACAATTTATTATCAGGCATAATCATTTCATTTCTTTTTTACTATGTTTGGGAAGATGGAATTCAATCTTGGTGCCTTTTTTTCCGAAACAGATATTACCACAATGCCCTTCAGATCTTCCTCACTTAGTTAAGTCCAATCTAGTGCATCGAAGGACCAAATGACCAGGAATTAGATTTCGAAATTCATAAAGCAAAAGAGGTAAAAGATGAGCATCCTTCCATATTATACATAATTTATACATATGCAACCATTAGAAACTTTGTTACGATGAAATGAACTTGTTAAAAACACATATTCATATTAAACTCGAATCCTATAAGTTTAAGCTTTAGAGTGAATTGGCCATTTAATATGGCACGGAGTTTGGTTTTGTAGGAGGTCCCTGAGTTCGATCTATTTCTCTCTCAAGTAATTTATTCCATATTTATTGGATTTGTGTTAAACGATCAACTCTCCTATGAATTTTCTCACGCATTTAGCCTCATCTCTATATAACTCATCTCATGCCCACTTGATAGTCAAACAAACCAAAACCAATTTTTCTTTTTCTCAAAATTTTCTTTTCACGTTTAAGTCGACAGCGTGCCCGGCCTTCGAAGTCGGTGATATAAGCCAATTCAAAGGTCACAAATCAATAATCTTAAACAAACAAAATAAAATTTGACTTTACTTACCAAATCATTGACAAAGGAACAGCACTGGGATTATCTTATTATACAAGTTCTGATATTTTTCTTCCTGAAAATAATATTGATTCCAATCGCTAATTTTCCATGCAGAGAAACGTAGAAGGGTATCAGGAGGAAAATAAAAAGAAAGTGTTCAAACAAAATATAGAGAGAGGTTGCCAAATTATTATCCGGATTTCTTTCTTTTGTTCCCCTTTTCTTTGAGGTGATTAGATTTTTTATTTTTTATTTTTGGTTAATTTTACTGATTTATTTATTTATTTTAGTTTTGATTCCACGAATCGCATATTTTGTAAAAAGTTATAATAATAGTAGGAACTTAACCGGTGTTATTTTTATGTTTCTCAAGTAGTACTATTAAGAATATGTTTAATTTTTGAAAATTTTGTGAGAAATGTAAATCTAAAGAAAATAAAAAGAAGGTTAAGAAAAAATTAAAATTAATAAGTTATTTTTATTTGTTAGTTAAAACTTATTAATTTAAATATGCATCAATTTCTAATTTATTTGAATATATATATATATATATATATTCTACATTTTCTATGAACAACCATTCATTAGAGAAAACTAATTTTTCTTAACACTTTTTTTCTCCATGATTACTTTTTGAGAGAGAAACATCTCTTATATTCACTTTGCATCCTATCAGGTATTGTTATTATTTTTATTTATTTTATATTGCATCATAATGTTCTATTTTTTTATAAATTTATTCTCAATGGTACTAAGCCTAGAAGCCTAAATTGAGCTCTTAGTCACTTAAAATATAGATAAATTGAATTAAACGGAAAATGGTGATTTGATTAAAGGGGAATCCATTTAGAAGGGACAACTAGAGAAAAAAAAAATTACAAATATAACCGTTTTTTTAAAAACCCAAAGAGAAAGATAAAAATGTTTTCATTTCGACAAGTTTACCCTTCTAACCACCCATAGTTTGCTTTTATTTTCCTCTCCAACTTTTTCATTTCCCGTGTCCTTACGAGCTCTTCTTATTATTCCAACTCTTCGCCATAGATTATCTTTTAGATTTGATCCTCCACATCTTTCCAATTTAAAACCCATTAGTATAGGGAGACATCTCAACCCTTCGTGTTGTAACTTGATGATAGTTAAGTCTAAAATAAATAGCTACTAATGTAAGAATTCGACTTAACCATCTTCTTTAATTTGTAACTTAACGATAGTTAAGTCGACAAAATAACTAATGATTTAAGAACCTGCTTTAACCTCTTCAAGTTATAACTTAAAAATAGTTAAGTCTAGACTAAATAATTAATGATAATAGAATCCTTTGATTTAACCCCCTTCAAGTTGTAACTAAAATGATAGTTAAGTCAAAATAAAATAGTCGCTGATTTAAGAACCTGGTTTAAAACCCCTTTCAAGTTATAACTTAATAATGGTAGTTAAGTTTGGATTAAATAGCTACTGATAAAATAACCTTGACTTAACCTCTTTCAAGTTGTAACTAAATGATAGTTAAGTCCAGACCAAATAACTACTGATTTAGGAACCTTAGTTTAACCCCCTTCAAGTTATAACTTAATAGTAGTTAAGTCTAGACAAAATAACTATTGATAAAAGAACATTGACTTAATCCTCACTAAGTTGTCACTTGACGATAGTTAAGTCCATAAATAACTACTTATCTAAGAACCTTGACTAACTCCTTAGGTTTCAAGGACACAACCTTCTCTAACAAAGATCCTTTTTCTTCAAAACATCAACGAATTCTCTTTTTTTCAAATTCCATGAGCCCTTCTAATTCCAACAACTTTTGTTACAAACTACCGGAACTTCCTTCGTGTTCACCTCCCTCCTTACTTAACTCAATTGTTCATTCATCTCCATTAGTTGGTGGGTCTCAATTTCTAATAATGAGAAATGCTCACTGCGGATCCCAAGGGGAGGATAAAGGTCAGCAAAGTCTTTGGATTAGGCTTTTTTCTCTGAACAAAATCCTCCCTCACAAACCAGAATTGGAATGAGGAGTTGGAGGGAAGAAATGGGGTTGGCATGAGAGACACCTTGAGGTATTTTGTCCGAAATTGGTGTTTTTGGAAGGTTATCAAAGAGGTTATATTTGCAATTTTTTTATTTGTCCCTTTTAAATGGGGTATTAAACGACCTTCTAAACCCAAAATTTGAAATTTGACTCCCTTCATCAATTTTTTTATCTAATTTTGACAAAATTGTCCATCTTGTTTCGTTGCAACATGAAATAGAAAAATAGCATTTTGTTCAAAATGGGGTTAGTATTTCAAAATAATAATAATAATAATAATAATAATAATAATAATGCATATGAGATGTTAGATTCATACATTTAAGGGTATTTGATGTCTTTTTAACCAATAATTCAAAGAAAAAAATCTCAAAAATATTTGGAAAAATGACTTCTTACAAAACTAACCTTGAAAATGTCACATTTGGACCAAAAGCCCTTTGAATGTAAACGTAAATTGACCATTTTATCCCCCATCTCCTATATCATATTTGTTCAAAAAGTGTCTTTCGCATTTAAAAAAAGGTTAATTTACAACAACTTATGGATTTGCTCATTTGAATCATTATTGTTAATAAATGTTAGGTGAAGTTTTTTTTTCCTAAATTCTTCATTCCATTTTTGGAAATAGAAATCGGAATTGGAAGGGGGAGTATAGTTGTACCATGATACTATTTCAAAGATATAAATCATAACTTCGTACAAGATGGGTTTTATTTAAGCATGGCAAAGCCGTAAAAAATAAAAAATAAATAAAAGTAAATGTCTTGTTTTACTTTTTTTTTTTTTTTTGGGGGAGCACTTTAGTTATATATTACCCCACCGGGACCAAACTGTAACACAAGAAACCAAACAAGCCCTATATTTTTCATTTAACAAGAATCATACAAGTACGCTTAATCTTGCACGACAAAGTAATCTATACCATGATACCAAAATAATTTTTTTCCCTTTTATATTCCTTCTCACACCACTTAATCTATTTGAAGAAGAATGAACTCACAATATCATCAGATGCTAGACATCAAAAATCTTTTGCACGGAGATTCATGAGAAAACTTATTTTTTTTTTTCATTCTTAAGATACAATAATTAAGGAAAATGAAATGAATTTGTCATTCTTATCCTCTATTCCATGTTCCAAACTAGAGTTGTAATTGAATTGAGTATAATTGATACAGAGCAAAGCTCGAACTCGATTAAAAAACTCGGAGCTCGAACTCAATCGAGCTTTTTTCTCAAATGTTCAAACCCACTTGATAATACCAATTCAATTAAAAATTAATAAATAAATATACTCAAACTTGACTCAATCAACTTCGAAGTCGACCGAAAGATTCAACGAATAAAGCTCAAGTAGCTTGACTCGCTACACCCTTATTCCAAACGCAATCCTTAATAATAAATCAAATGTATCCTAAGGATGTTCACCGACTTATTCATGAAAACTTTGAGTAAATACTCAAGAGTCAGACATAAATGCCAGAAAATGTGATGCAATATATCCAACAAAACTCCTATACCATATGGTTTTCATTTCAATGTCCTAAGTTTTGGTATTATCTCATGAACCATTTCCTACAACATCATTAAGCAAATCAAACAATTTTCGTGAACTACAAGACCTAAGGAATTACCGGATCAATTCCATCGCATTACCCTAAGAACTGATCATCATAACGAGCTTTACAAAACTTTGGCTTTGTTCTAATTTAAGGGAATCACAATAAAAAAGAGAGAGGAGTTACTGTTTAATTAGCCGAAAGCTTTGTTTAGAAGAGGGAGATGATGATATGTTTCCATCAAAAATCAACAAAGGAGAGACGCTACTGTCTGTCGTGAAATTCGGGTGATCATTGAAGCTGCCCTTTGGAGCCCTGTAAAATGGGGAATCATGTGAGAAACGTGGTGTTTTTTCGTCAATCTGCGATGCTATATTGTGTGAGGACGATTCAAATGTGCAAAGCGGATTCGACGCTTGAAGATATCATATATTATGATCATCAATATGTTAAAGAACCGAATGGTAGATAGTCATTATATTATCAAATTTATAGATTTATAATCATTTATCATGTTATATTAACATGGATATTGTTTCAATCTATGGTTTTTACAATTGTATCCCCTGCTCTAAGGGGATTTAGTCAATTTAATACTAATTGTTTATCTAGAACACGCAGTTGATACGTGTTCATCAAACCCGACTCTATAGTTTTCATTTCCAAAGCACTTCGCTTTATAGAAGGAATGTTCCTAAGATACAACTACGGTTCTATCAGAACTTGAAAAGTATTAGGAAAGGAAAAAAATGTTAACAAAATGATTTTATCATGTGAACAAGCCTAATAAAGGGAAATTTTTAGACACTTACTTTCTGATGCTTTGGTCTCTCGATACTATGCCTATATCCGTCTCAAGCTTTTAAGGCAAATCCTTCTTAAATTTGTCTAACAGATATGACTGGGTCAATAATGTACTCTTTTAAATATAATAAACTGCCAAGTCCATTCGTCAGGCTAAAATGGGCAGCTCCATTAGACCCACTTTTATTCGAGCCCACTTTGGTTAGCCCAACCTCGATTCTATGCAGTCATATATCATCTAAAGGACCGATTATTATGCACTTAAAAAGCAAATAAATAATTTTAAAATTTTATATTTTGTAAATAAAATTTATGTTAAAATACTAATAATTTATTGTTATGTTCTAAAAGACTATTTAAAATAAATTATTTTAGTTATATATTTTTTTTTTTTAATGGTTTGTCATACTAATACTATTTAATTTTATAAAAATAATTACTTAATAACTATTAATTTGTCTATAAACAACTATTTTTGTAATATAAAACTAATATTATTAACAATTAGAAAATATTACGCTACTCATTAAAAATTATAATAAAATGGTCAAAATGGGCCAAGGACAACTGCCCAAGCCCTAATATGCTACTGACTATTTCGAGTCAGGCCAATAGGCCTTAGTTTTATTCAAGCCATCATTTTCTCAAATTTCTCGACCAAAATGCGCTGGGCTGAAAGCTCCATATTCCCACCTCTACTTTTTAAAAGACTCATGTATATTTTAGCTCGATGTCATCATGTTTTTCTTTCACTTGACATGCATGGCCACATGAAATTGTTTCAATGAATATTGGTAAGTAGCGCATAAGAAGTAAAATAAAAGAGTCAAATATATAATCGTAAGGGATTAGAAAGAAAGATACCATGCTTCGTGTTTGGGTATAAAGCAAAGAAGCAGAGGTGTCAACTACGGGTTTTATTTTTTAAAAATGTATAATCTTAGTCACCAACTACGGTTTTGACAAGAACACACTAGTTTGAGTGACATTAGCCCACCACCTCTCCTAAAAGTTCAAGTCAGAGAATTTGAGTTTAATTATTTCAACATCATGCCTTTAACATGCATTATCATTGTGTGCTTATCGGTTATCAATGTACTAAGGCCTGAGGATTGGTATTTTAATTATCATATCTGGATTAGATTCTCTCACAAACAATACTTACTAAACTATTTAATGAGGGTGATAACCATGATGTAAATAAAAACATTTTTGATATTTTGCTGGGACCTGGAAAGTTAAATTTTTAAAAAGCATATACACTGCCATTCATTTAAATATTTCAGGTTTAATTTGGGTCATCCACATGATAGGTATGTGTTTATTCCTTTTATGCTCTTTTTTAATAGTCGGTATAGTTATTAGGACAACTATTAGTATCATTTGAGTGCTTATATTCTGGTTACACTAGTTCTATAAAATTTATTATATTTCCTTCACGCTAGCACACTATTTCATAAATTGTTTAGATGATAATGTGGGAGTGTAAAGCAAAAGATGCAGTTATACCATTATGTAGTTGTTATGCATTTTGTCTTCCTTGTTGAATGAATTTTATCACGGCAAGCATGATTTTGTAGATTGCTTAGTTTTTATTTGTAATAGATACATAGTTTGGCTCATTAATTAGTGTTGATTGATTTATAAGTAACAAAGTTCAAATTTGTGCAAAATCAGATGTAGCTCTACATGGTTAATTTCTTAGTAAAAGAAGTATGATTATTAATCATGCATTATATGCTGGTTTTTAACCAAATATGCTAATTTCATGAGTCACATTCTCTGCTTTTATTTTGATTTGATATCATGCGCTTAATTTCACCTACATCAATTTGGAATATTTACATTTCCTCTATACCGTGCATGATACCTACATGTCATTTTTCACTTATAAGATGTGTTGTTTGGAAGATCAATTTTGTGTAGACATATTAAGTAATAATAATTTTTTTTTGAAAGAATAAATAATATCCCCGCCGCATCATTGTTTTAATGAAAGGTCACTCGATCAACATTTTTAGTCAATCAGATTCTCCGTAATAAGATTGCTTGATGGTAGGCACACGTGTCAGTCGAACGCCTCAAACCTTCATACACCGGACAAAGTGATAAATATTAAAACCTAATTTGAAAGAGATATAGAAGGACAAAGACCCCTTTACATTCATATAGCATTCTGACTAATTTTCCTTTTTTAAGGGGTTGCATGCTTTAGTCAGCATTTGCATAATACGCATATTTAAGTGAAAAACAGTTACATAGACCTCCATGACAATTTCCTCTAATCTTTCCGAGTCATGCTATTATCATCCATGCCGGGCTACATCCTCGAAGGTTGCATGTCGCCCACTTTGTTCTTACCACTTCGTATCTATCTTGAGGTTTTAGCGTGATGTTTTTTTTTTCAATCATTGATTTCTCTCCAAAATGCCCGCTTCTCGTTCAACATTGTCATTTTTGAACTTTCGATGTGATAATCGTCCCTAGATATCTTTAAGCACCGATATGCATTCTCGGGCTTTTCTTGAAGGTCTCATTTCCATTATCTTTGTTTACCTTGTTCTGGAAGTTTATGATTCTACATCCTTGGATATTTATGAATTGCTTTTGGTCCGTTCTTTTTTTTTCTATTCTCTATTCTTTGCGTAGGGATGGAAAGCGACAAAAGGTCGAAACAATGCTTACAAGCTTCAGTCCGATGATTCGTAATCCAAAGTTGCTTTTGGCGACCACCAAACAAAGGCGAAAGAGACTTATATCCGACTCTCCTTGGAACTGCTTGTGATTCTAGGAAGAAACCAAAGAAAGCATCTGTTGGTTTGTTTGATAACATTTTGTAAGTGGAACAAAAAGACAACCCATAGAGAAGGATGAGCAAGTGGTCGGAAGTCAACTACCGGGAAAATATTCCAGGCCAAATAGAGAGGCTCACGATTTTGTTTTTATGATTCGAATGGATCGACCACAGCCGACAAATGTTAGAAATATGCAATATGTATGTTGCAGTACAATATTGCCTTCTCAAGGAAGTTCCGATGAGGAGAAGGAAAAGGGTATCGATGTGAACATTTTGGGAGGTCAGAAACTGGGGCAATTTGATTTGAGGAAGGCTCGCTACTATTTGGGTCTCTACTAAAATTGCGTACTATGAATGCATTGAGCTCTAGACTGGCTATAAAAGAATATATAAGAATTTCTATGACAAAGCCCGAGCTCAGATTGGTAGTCTATAAAAGATTGTCAAACTCTTGTGGAGGAAATCCCAATGTGAGCCTTGATGAACTCGGTAGCCGGAGTTGTTAGCTCCATGGCTCAAGGTAGGAAGTTTTTGTCGTTTGTCCGTTGAAAACTTTTGTTATTTCACAGAGACTTATCCATGATCAACCGATTGGCTTAGATGAGACATGCAAGCAAACGATAACGCATTCTGTGGAGCTTTCGCTCAGACTACGCTTCTCCGGGACAAACAGAGAAAGAGGCGGTTCTTGTCTGAATCGCAGTAGGGTGCCAAAGCAAAGCCTGAGAATTTGTGATAAAGAGAAAAAATGAAAACCAAGGGAAAGTAATATCGCCTACTACAACAAACCGGTCAACAGGATCCGGGAGAGTTCTATTCAACTACTCATAAAAATTGTGAGGGGGACGGGCTTTAAAGTGAATGAGGATGAAAGAAACAGGAAATGAGACAGAAGAAAGAAAAAGGCATGAAGAAGTGGAAAATATGGAAGAAGATTTCGAGGTTGAAAAAGAGAAAACATTGCTTCTTGAGAAGATTAAGAAACCTTATTCAAAAGAGTAAAAACCAACAAATTGTCTTCAATAAAGAAATACATGGGAATGACAAATGTAATAAAAAACATGTGAGAGACTCTTTACAAACGGGCTATTGTTCGTAAGATGCGGTTGCCGTTGGTAGTTCCAGGTTGGTAAATGACACCCCATGATGTTTCTCCTATATATTTTGTGGAGTACATGGTGTTTGAGAATCTCAGATGGCGTAAAATGGTCCATGGCAAGATCGACGTCATGAGGCATCAGGAGCAGTTTTCGCACCAGCATACTGAGAGAGTATTTCTCACCAATGACTCCGTCTGGTATTTGATCTCGGGCGATGTTAAACAAACAGCTGGTCATGGATATCCCGCTGACACCTTGGGGATATCAGCACAGAAGACGAATGCAACAATGATAAGATTGACCTGCAAGGGCGTATGAGAGAGAAGGAGAAGATCACATTAGAATATTATCAGAGGTAGTTTGTATCGCTGTGAGAGGTGCTTTGTCTCAACCAATACCATGGGCCTTGGAAGCGGGAGTTTGTCAATCTTGTAAAATGAAGGAAACTCGTAAAGACAAGGAAATCTTTAAAGTGAACAAGTCCAAGACAACTTTTAACTCTCAAAGGAGCTTTGGCATTTCATAAAGATTTTGCCTACCTCCGCCCCATTATTCAGAATGACGGCAAGGCCATGGATACCTCAAAGAGTAGGAAGAATGCGAGGCTTAAACCTTGCTTCCCCATTTGCATCGAGATCGAATTATCCAAGTCGTACAAGCTGGCTGACCCTGAATCTACCAAGGTTAAAGTGAGGAGATTTTTTTCTGCATCAGACATATTTCACCGTAGAGAAGGCACACCTTCGATGTTCGAGAGGTAAGAGAACATATTTTGTCTTTGCAAGGAACTCCTATTTCAAGAATCATAGGTGTGTTGCTTCCTCTATGTATGGAACAACATGCATGTAATATGTTTTCAAGCACCCCGAGAAGATTTGTTATTTATATTGTCGCTTCATGGAATGGCCACATGAAAGCCACTTTAAATAGGTCGCCAAATGCTTAATATCTAAACTACAAGTCAAAATTGGTATCATAGAAGTTTGAGAAATCAAATTTAAGATTTCTAATATAAGCATTGAACTTTTGTGCACTTTCTTCATGATATCCACTGTGGAAATTCTTTTATGTTTCTTTCAAATTATTTTATGTCACGTAAGATTACCAAGAAGCATGGAACTTTTCAGGCACTTTCATGATATCCATCAAAATTCTTTTATGCTTCCTTTCTGAAATTATTTTCAGATGTCACAAGATTACTCCAGAATTGAAATTTCAGGTTTACTACAAGATACAAATAGCTATTGTACCTTCATGGCAATAGAAGGAATGCGTAAGTTAGAAAAGAAGCTTGATCTTCCTCGCTATAATGCCTCGCGACTTCAAGATATTTTCTTCTCACACAAAGTCAATATGATCCCTGTATTAAAAGAGCTATTAAAAAGGTAACTTTTCTTTTATCCCATGCCATGATACATGTTAATTTATCCAAATAATTGATCAACAATGTGAATTCTGCACCATTAATGATCTATTTTTTACTGGCTTTCATGGTCTACTTAATATCTCCTTTTCATTTTTGCTTTTGAAAATTATCAATGCTTTTTCTCTAAGGACTATAATTTCATTTGGTGAACAAATGCATACTGCCTCAAATTAAGCTCTTCCGAAAATAGTGACTGTTAGAAACAAAGGGATATAGATCTAGGAGAATCGTGATAAGAGCCCCCAGTCACCTAGATGTATTCGCTGGTTGTGGTGGCTTATCGGAAGGCGACAAATGAGCTGGTAATCCCTTTATTGGCAATATATTCCATAAGTCCAGTAAACATTGTTTATGTTAGCTCGTAGAGGGACGGAGGGCTGGAGGCTTCAAAGTTCAATTCTTATTGCATATATAGTAAATGTTGGTGGGTTTATATCTTAAGAGCTTGCTTTAGAGAATTGGTACAATAAATTAAAGGTTCCATCTTTCAGATCCAATGACGATTATCTCATTTCCTTGTATTACTAACTTAGGTGTTTCACGATCAAGTGGGCACCGAAATGAAGAACATGCAGAGAAGCATTTCACCTTAACCATTCGTACTAATTTCTTTCATCAATGATTGTAATGTTATCCTTAGGTGAGTTGTTGCTTTCACAGGAAATTTAAAAAAAAAAACTACACTTGTTTTTCTTTTTCCTTATTTGTTTCTTGTCATTCTTTTGTATTTATGTTCATGAGAGACATTTTTTTTCCCTTTTTCTTTTGATCGTGCCAATTTATTGAATTATTCATTTTCATTGCTAAGCAGTCATTAGTGGTTTGTTTAAATGTAGCTATTATGTCGGCATGGAGATGAAGATGACTCGTGTTTCCACGCCCTCGCTGTGGAAGCAATAAAACTTGATAAAGGACATACACAATTAAGCCCCGGCTCACGCGGATTCCATCGCTGGAGGGCCTCCATGTCGTATAGCGGAGCTTCGCATCTTCTTCTTACTACATACCTACTGCGGAGCAATTTTGTAGTAAAGTCAGTCGTTTCGTGTGGTTTCTCTGAATGAACGTATAACTGTGGTAAGTGAGTAAGACGCAATGAGATGATTCAGCGTTTATCCTTTGTCGATTACTTCTTCGCCTAGGTTTTTCCTCCTAGAGAATGTGAGAAACTTTTTAACATTCAACAAAGGGCAAACATTCGCTTTAACCGTAGCTTCACTCCTCGGAAACGGGTTATCAGTACATGGATTTTTCTTCTCGTTTTTATCTCTAATTTGAATGCCCACGACACGCAGCCTTTCTCCACATCGCATTACATTTTGCATATCCGGGTGATAATTTTGCTCGAATTAGCAAAGCTGCAACTAGTAGGAAACTAAGATAGGTCTTCTCATGGATTTCCCCTGACTTTAAACTACAGAAAAGCAAATTTATGTTTGAGATTGCCGCTTTCAATGTTATTAAATGAGATTTATGGTCATCACCGATAATGATGAAAAATCTTCCTAGCTTTGTTAACACTTTATTTCTTTTTCCATTTTTTAAAGTGAGATTTTCATGCGAAAGAAGTCGGAGCTTGCGGGATCCCCCTAATCGCGCCGACGTATTTATACGGGCAAAGATTTCCCGAGGAAACACTTTAATGGCCCTGAGCCAATGTAATGTTCGCAGTGGCCGTGACCTTACAGAATAACTGTGTCGCCGCCCATAGTAATCGCAAATGGCGGGCCTTTCCGCGCCATAATCGCCGTGGATGCGATTGGGGATCTCCTCAAACATTGGCAATGGAGGTGGCGACACGACTGCAGGAGGTGGGAAGCTCTCTTCACAATTTTTCGCATGTTTCACCTTTTCGCACCCTAATCCTTTTTGTCATACCTGATTGTTTTGCATAACTTGAACAAGCATCTAACCGAAGCTTCATCTTACCAAAGAAGTTTCGAGGAGATATGTCAATTTCTAACTCGATCATATTCTCCAAGAAAATGAACGCAGCCGAATCATCCGATGCCAAGAGTTCCAAACGCCGCGCCTTTAATCGCATGAGATAAAAAATGAAATGGAAAGGTATCTCTTCAACATAATGTCAAAATCAAAAGAATTTGCTTTTGATTTGAATGTCTTCAATGAACTATCGTCTCATTATTGCTTAAGCTCTAAATTTTACCCTTTATATTTCTCAGTCCTTCTCTCCTCAGATCGCACAAAGAAAAACTTCTACCTTCTCTGGCCGATAAAACATACCAAAAGCGTAGCACCAGTGGAAAGAGTAATCGTGGAAGGCTGACTGGGAAGGGCATTTTCCTACTCTATTACAAATCCAACCAATGGGTATGGTTGAATGTGCTTTCACCCGCATCAAAGAGACATCCTTTCTCTGCGGTCATGAAATGTGCCTCGCGACTCCAAGAAGCTCCTCATCCGCTGGTTGTTTCTTTTTCATATGTTCGTTTTTGTGAAGCATAATATTCTCATATTAAATCCAAATCCTACAAGCTCGATTTTTTAGTAGAGTTTGTTGTTTAATGTGGTATTAGAGCTTGATTTGGAATGAGGTAATGGGTTCAAATCCTCTCCTTACAAATTTGAATATTTTATCCTAATTTCTTGATTTGAAAATCCATAACGGACTCGACTTCCACATGGGCATGGGCCCGCATGCACGTGAGGGAGGATGTGAAGCCATGATATTCATATTAAACTTCAAACTTACAAACTTGAACTTTAGGGTTAACAAGCAGATTAGTAAGGAATAGTTTAACATCATCGATATGAAGGTACAAATCTTTATCAAGAGTTAGACCGTGTAAAACTATAATTCATCAAGTCATTTCTTAAAGAGTTTTTACCAATATATAGGGGTAGCGAGTTTGATATACATTCACAATTGGCCTAACCCAACACGCTTTTGAGTGTAATCGCATTTAAGTTAAATTTGTATCAACTGCAAAACTCCATTTGATACCAATCACTCACGCCACAAGAATTTGATTTGAATTAACATGCTTATAATCTTGACATATATAATCCATATTTGACTCGTTTAAAAATTTTATTTTGAATAAATAGGACGATCTAGTCATAAATATGTCATGTTGACGATGATTCATATTTTTCATTTAATCGAGATCTTACCTCGACTTTAATTATTGAATAACACATTATTATAAAATCATAAAATAAATTTTCTAACTTTGTTTATAATTTTAGTTCCAAGTCCAAGTAAATTCTAATAAGTATTAGCATATCTCAATTTATAATAAGTCTTAACTAATATAACAAGAAGAAAATATTGTCATAATAATGTATAATGTGTTATGTTAAAATCCTAACTTTCCAATTTAATGATCATCCTTTTTATTAAATATATAATATTTGAATATTTATTCTCCTTCATTTATTAATCATAACAATAATTACATAGAAGCTTCAATTTTCAATGCATTTTTCAACAAATGGTTTTGATTTTTCACCATAGAATATCATTCTTTTCCTCTTTTATTTTCAATGTAAATAATATTATTTTCTTCAGTTTAAAAGATTTTGAAATCTCTCGCTCTAAAATTTATTTATGAAATAAACCATGGCCTCATGATTATATATTACATTCAGGTATATAGTTATATATATATATAATAAAATAAGATTTGTTTATGATGGATTCATATAAGAAGGTAATAGGTGATAATTTAATATTTTTACGAAAATATTAGAGAATATCTTTGGAAATATTTGATATAAATAGCAATTACATGAACAATTTTTATTATTATTCCATCATCAATGCTGTTATATAACAATCGAATTAATTTAAATAAAACAAAATGGAATTCTGATTATTTTGGTATGAATTAAATATCTACAAATATCATTGTTTGTACATTTTCTTCTTTAATAGAACTTTCTTTGTAGTGTAGAAGATGGATTAATTTTTCCATATGGTAAACTCGCTAAATTCCTTTCATCTTCCATACATACAGGTTTTGCAAGATACCTATAATTCGCTGAAAAATTCACCATGCACACTGCAATTCCTGTGCCGTTGTCCTCCTCCTCCTTAGCACACTGGGCAAACTACCAAGGGAGTTTGAGAAAGGAAGATTCAAAACAGCTTGATCAACTGTTTCGGATATGGTATCTCATTTTCTCTCAGCCATATGAGCTATATATATATATCCACACATCTATCCATATATATATCGTATGGATATATAATTACAAAAAATATCACTGTAGAAAACAAGATAGAAATGGTTAATTATCATCATACAGGTTTAGTCATTATAAAGATATGATTAATATTGAACCTAAATCTTACAAGCTTGAGCTTTTAGGAGCTTTTTGTAACATGGTATCGAAATCACAATGAGGTCCTGGCTCGAGCGATTTCTTTGCAATTAATCTCATTTGTTATTTGAGTCCATAAAGAACTCGTTTGGTTTGTTTAACTTTCAACAAGGGGCAAGAGCTAAACACCATGAGGTGTGTGTGTATTCATATTAAATCAAATCCTACAAGTCGGGTTTTAAGAAAGTTGATCACTTAATAAATATATATAGACAAATGAATATATAAATTTCAAGAATGTCATGATGTAATCAGTCGAAAAACAAGATAGAAATTGATAGTTATCATTATAACGGTCATCATAATAATACTATACTCTCTTTCCAAGGTTGTATTAAGAATGATATGGTTACCATTTGAGGACCATGAGGCCCTTTCAGTTCCCAACTCTCCTAAAAGCCTAACTTGTGAGAATTTCGGGGCTTAATATGAACACTGTTCTTAAAACAAAACTAAACAAAATCATACATGGACTTTCAAATTAAAAATTAGTAAATTCTGTAGATAGGTCCTCATCCTCATAACTTCCATTGCACTGCATGTCTCTAATACCCTATATTAAAACCACCAACTCTCCTGGTGCCTAAGAATGCACAGATTTTCATTAAAAATAGGGCCTTGATTTTTTCTACTTATAATGTAGTAGATGGCCAAAGGGTATAAATTCCATCTCCAAGTTTATCAGCAAATTTCAACTTTGTAATCTAGATCTCAAATGAAACTCAGATTATTCTGACTCTTCACAACTGATGAAGTTCAACAGCATACGTTCTTTTTTCTAACTTCAAGATCTTTTCCTAAATGAAATATCATCATCACCCGCTTAAGAAACATACCGCTCTCATGGCTGATATTTATCCATCCAAAGAGGTGAATGCCTACTACCTCGGGAACCCCAAAATTTCTAAGCAGCCAGATCTGGACGTTGAAATTTGCTGTGTTATGTTATACTTTTTTTCGCCCATAAAAGTGCGCATATTGAAAAATGGTACTATAAGCCTTCATCAATATCATATTGCATGCAAAACTATATATATGTTAGCTTCAAGGTTCTTCCTTGTAACGACATTTGGTCATCCAACTATATAGATATTGTCCGCTTCGGGCCATGGGCCCCTCATATTTAAAACACGTTTACTAGGTCGAGATTTAGCTCATACTTATATAGTACTGTAAAGTTTTCCTCTATCCGATGTGATGTAATAAAACACCATCTTCATGCAAAACACAACATCCTTTTGTTATGTTCCATGGATTGTGAAAGATTAAACAGATAACACCTCTGTGGGGTCAAACTTAAATGCACTCTACAGTATGGCTTCCCGGATCTTTCATACCATTTGTACGACCCTGTGTTAACCATATGATATTGTCCACTTCAGTCAAGGGGCCCCTCACGGCTTTAAAACGTAATCGCTATTGAGATGATCTCATACTTATATAGTTCAAGAAAGTTTCCTCCCTATTCGATGTGTGGGATGAGACATCCCACCTCCTAATAACAAGGAAAATGGTAATTATATATAAGCTTCACTTTCTCATGGTACGCCTTCAAAACAAAAATGAACGTTTTCTGTTATAGAGGATACTGTTGCGCATTTGACTCAAATAAGAGTAAAAGGCATATGGGTATTTTTGTATCATCATCCAGCACCCCCTTGTAATGAATCCTAATGGCTGTGAGTAAGGAAAGTCCATGATATACTACTTATTTGTTTAACCTCCAAGTACGAGTATGGGGCCTACGTGAGAGGTTGAGCTCATGATAATCATATTAATACCTTCCTATATCATGCCCATAGAATTCACCCAAATACTTATATTATGTTTATGGTCTTATTAAAGTAATAATAATGCATGAAAATATATTAAAAATTCCTTTAGAACTTGTACTTTGGTGAGAGAAATTAAGTAATAAAGTTTAAAGAATAAAATAATTTATTAACTCAAAGTATTTTTTCACTTTTTTCCCTATGTTTCACTTTTTCTCCATTTCTTTCTCTAGTTTAATAAGTCACAAACTCAACAAACCACATAATTCCTGGCTTCAAATAAACCTTTTCAAAAAAAGCTCAAATCTTAGTTATCATTTGATGTCCCACATCTATCGTGTATCCCATTTATTTATTATTTGCAGAAATATTTGATAAGACATCAAATAGAAAAGATCGTAATCTTAACCCATCCTATGTTTTTCTAAAACATAACCCTTTTAAACAAAAATGTCCATTTTTATTTCATAGTATTTACATTTATGTTTTAAAATGTAAATTGGTTATTTCTGCAAGAAACAAATTATACATTTTTAACAAAAATCATACCAAAATCATGTGAATTGTTTCCAAATTGATTTTTAAAAGGTCTTTATTCAAATCACCTATATTTTATATACCATTATCTATTAGTTTCCACGTGTTTAGTTTCTTTAGGTTTCCACATTAGTTTATTTCATTGAGTTTGCAAATAATAAGAGGAAAATAGGATGTATGGTGCTGCGTTTATATTTTGGGATGATCCTGGGTCAAATGAATAAAGAGATACGAGAAAAATTCAGATTTTGCATTTGTTTTCACCCGACCCGAAAAGAGCATCTTTCTAATTTTATTTTTTGCTTTACAAGACCTTTAAAAACAAGAAATCACATGGATCGTTTCGCTTATTATTGTGCATAATCATTTCATTTCTTTTTTACTATGTCAGGGAAGATGGAATTTCTAATCTTGGTACTTTTTTTCTCAAACAAAAGATATTACTACAAATGCTCCTTCAGATCTCACTTGAAGTTAAGTCCAATCTAGTGCATCTAAGGACCAAAACATGACCACTAGATTTTAAATTATAGGCTAAAAGAGGTAAAAAGATGAGCATCCTTCCAGTATTATACATACTACATATTCAACCATTAGAAACTTTGTTACGATGAAATGAACTCAGTGAAAACACAATATTCATATTAAACCCTAATCCTATAAGTTGCTTTTAGGAGGAATTGGTCATTTAATATAATTGAGTCATTTTGTGGTGGAGGTCCCGAGTTCGATCTATTTTCTCCCCAATTATTCCATATTTATTTATTTGAAAGTTGAAACGATCAACCCTCCTATGAATTTTTCTCAATGCATACTTCATCTCATATAACCTCATCCTTATGCCTGCACTTGGATAGTCAAACAAACCAAAACCAATTTTTTCTTTTTTTTTCAAAATTTTCTTTTCATTAAGTCGTACAGCGTGCCTAGCTTTCAGCCTGACATAAGCCAATTCAGTCTAAATCAAGAATCTTAAACAAAACAAAATAAATTTGACTCATTTACTCAAATCATTGACAAAGAAACTAGAATTTAGATTATCTAGGCAAGTTCTTGATATTTCTTTCTTCGAAAATAATATTAGATCTCACTGCTTAATTTCCTTTTCCATGCAAGAGGTAGAAACTTAGAAGTAGAATGTGGAGGAAAATAAAAAAGAAAGTGTTCAAACAAAATATAGAGATAATAGTTGAATTAGTTATCTGGATTTTCTTTGTTCTTTCTTGAGGTGATTAGATTTTTTATTTTTATTTTTGGGTTAATTTTACCTGGGATTTATTTATTTATTTATTTATTTTAGTTTTGATTTTACTAATCAGTATATTTTTTGTAAAAGCTATAAATATTGTGGAATCAACTATATTATTTTTGTGTTTTTCAAGCAAATAATAAGAATATGTTTGTTCTTGAAAATTTTGTGAGAAATGTAAATTCAAAGACAGTGCACAAAAAGGGTTATGTTAAGAAAAAATTAAAATTAATGTTGTTTATTTATTATTAAACTTACACTAAATATGCATCAATTAGACTTATTGAATATATATATATATATATATATATATATATATATATATATATATAGTATAGTAAAAAGTATATATATGGTTATATATAGATATTCATATTTTCTATGAACAACTATTCATTAGAGTAAAAATTAATTTTTCTTTGTAATAATTTTTTCTCCTTGATTACTTTTTTGAGAGAGAAACACAAATTGTATTCACTTTGCATCCTATCATATAATATGTTATTATTTTTATTTATTTTATATTGCGTCATAATGTTCTATTTTTTATAAATTTATTCTCAATGGTACTCAAGCCTAGAAGCCTAAATTGAGCTCTCCTTAGTCACTTAAAAATATGGATAAATGGGAATTAAACTTAAAATGGTGATTTGAAGGGGAATCCGTTTAAAAGGTGACAACCAGAGAAAAAAATTACTAAATATAACTGCTTTTTGTTAAAACCCAAAGAGAAAGATAAAAATGTTTCATTTCTACAAGTTTACCTCCTTCAAATAAATCCCATAGCTTTGCTTTTATTTTCCTCCAACTTTTTCTAGCTTCCTTTGTCCTTACGTTGAGCTCTTTCTTATTATTCCAACTCTTTCCTGTCATAGACACATTCCATCCCCTTCGTGTTGTAACGATGATAGTTAAAACAAAATAAATAGCTACTAATGTAAGCAATCTTGACTTAACCATTCTCTTAATTTGTAAATTCAACTATAGTTAAGCTCGACAAAATAACTACTGATTTAAGAAACCCGCTTAACCTCCTTCAAGTTATAACTTTAAAAATAGTTATTCCACTAATAGTTAAATGAGCAAAAGAACTTCATTTCAACCCCCTTCAAGTTGTAATCAAAATGATAGCACAGTCCAAATAAAATAGTCACGATTTAGAACTCGGGTTTAAACTCCCTTTTCAAGTTATAACCAATGGTAGTTGAGTTTGGATTAAACAGCTAATGATAAATAACCTTGACTTCACCCTCTTCTGTTGTAAATTAAATGATAGTTAAGTCCGCACTCAAATAATCATCAGATGAACCTAATAACCCCTTCAAGTTATAACTTAATAGTAGTTAAGTCTAGGTATAAAAATAATCATTGATAAAAGAATGGACTTAATCCTCACTGTTGTCATTTGACTTATAGTTAAGTCCAATAATAAATAATCACTTATCTGCAGAACCCACTTAACTCCCTTAGGTTTCAAGGAACAACCTTCTCTAACAAAGATCCTTTTCTTCAAACATCAACGAATTCTCTTTTTTCAAATTTCCAGTTATTCTGTAATTCAACAACCTTCTAAGCGGCAAAACCACTGGAACTTCCTCTTCGTGGTTCACCCTCCCTTATTTCTAATCTCAATTGTCCATTCACCCTCCATTAGGTCTCACTTCCTCTAATAATGAGAGAAATGCTCACCTCATGGATCCAAGGAGGGCAAAGTGTCACAAAGTCTTGGATTAGGGCTTTTTCTTGGAATAAAAATCCTCCCTCACAAACCACTGAATGAGGAGTCAAGGGAAGAAATGGGGCCAGCAGACACCTTGAGGGGTATTTTTGTCCGAATTGTGTTTTTTGAAGGTTATCAAAGTAAGAAAAGGAGTATTTGTACTTTTTTTATTTGTCCCTTTTCTTAATGGGTAAATTAAAATGACCTTCTAAAAACCCAAAATTTGAATTGACCCTTCATCAATTTTATCTAATTGATAAAATTGTCCATCTTACTAAGGCAAATATTGTAAAATAGAAAAATAAAGATTTTTGTTCCTCAAAATGGAAGCTATATTTCAAAATAATAATAATAATAATAATGCATATGAGATGTTAGATTCACACATTTAAGGGTATTTGATATGTCTTTTAACCAATAATTCAAACATGAAAAAAACTTCAAAAAACATTGGAAAAACAGACTTCACAAAACTAACCTCAGAAAATGTTATCGGGAATCAAAAAGCCCTCTGAATGTAAACTGAAATTGACCATTTTATCCCATCTCCTATATCATCATATTGGTTCAAAAGTGTCTTTTTGCATTTAAAAGGTTAATTCTACAAATAACTTATGGATTTGCTCATTTTAAACGTTAATGGCACAAATGTTAGTAGTTTTTTTTTCTCCAAATCTTTCTTTAATCCATTTTGGAAATAGAAATCCAAACTGGAGTATAGTTGTACCATGATACCATTTCAAAGATATAAACTCATAATCTCATGTATGGTTTTATTTAAGATGGCAAAGCTTTGAAAAAATTAAAGCAATTTCTGTTTTTATCTTTTTTTTTTGTGGTTGAAAACACTTTATTATATATTACCCCCAGAATCTGGACCTCAAATCAACACAAACCCAAACAAGCTCCTGGAGCATTTTTTTTTTTTTTTTTGTCGGTCAAAGAATCATACATAATGCGACCTTTGCAATTCCATGAAAAGCAATCATAATAAGGATACCAAAATAATTTTTTTTTTCCCCTTTTATATCTTCCTTCACACCATCTTCTAATCGCATATTTGAGGTATTAGAATATGAATCACAATATCATCGTGATAATAGACACTTCAAAATCTTTACTCACTTAGAGATTCATGAGAAAACTTTTTTTTCCATTCTAAGATAAGGTTAATTGGCAAAATGAAAGTTTGAATTTATTGTGTCTTATCCTCTATTCCATGTTCCAACTAGAGTTGTAATTGAATTGAGTATAATTGATATTAGAGCAAAGCTCGAATCCTCGATTAAAACTCGAAAGTTTGAACTCCAATTAGAGCTTTTTTCCAAATGTTCTAAATCCAACTCGATAAGCCTTCAATTCACTAAAAATTAATAATAAATATACTCAAACTTGACTTGATCAACCCGAGTCGACCGAGTATTCAACGAATAAAGCCTGCAGCTTGACTCGCTTACACCCTTATTCCAAACGCAATCCTTACAATGTTCCAAATGCATCCTTATGATGTTCACCGACTTATTCATGAAAAATTGAGTAACACTAAGAGTTAGATTGTAAGAATGCCAGAAAATGTGATTTAAGATATCCAAACAAAAACTATAGTCATATGGTTTTCATTTCAATGTCCTATGTTTTGGTATTATCTCATGAACCATTTCCTACAACATCATTAAGCAAATCAAACAATTTTCTGCTTGTGAACTACTAGACCTAAGGAATTAATGGATCAATCTACTGCATTACCCTAAGAACTGATGATAACGAGCTTTACAAACTTTGGCTTTGTTCTAATTTAAGGGAATCACAATAAAAAAGAGAGAAGAGTTACTGTTTAATTAGCCGAAAGCTTTGTTTAGAAGAGGGAGATGATGATATGCCTCCATCAAAATCAACAACAAGGAGACGCGCCGTTGTCTCACACAGGAGATTCAAGATCATTGAAGCTGCCCGGAGCCCCGTAGGAGTCATGTGAGAAACGTGTGGGAAGCTGGCCAATCTTATTGCGATGTTTTATTTGTTTGAGAACGATTCAAACACAGTAAAGCGGATTCGGCCGCTGAAGATATCATATTATGATCATCATGTTAAAGAACTGAATGGTAGATATTCTAGTCATTATATTATTATCAAATTTATAGATTTTATAATGATTTAATATGTTATATTAACATGGATATTGTTTCATTTCTTATGGTTTTTAGCAATTGTATCCCTTATTCTGATTTAAATAATTTACCAATTGTTTATCGGTAAACACTGCAAAGTGATACGTGTTCATCAAACCCGACTTATAGTTTTCATTTCCATAAAGCACCCCGCTTTTATAGAAGGAATGTTCTTAAGATACAACTCTCTACTGCCGAGAACTTGAAAAGTATTAAAAATGTTAACAAAATGATTTTATCATGTGGAACAGTCTAATGCTGAAATTTTTAGACACTCCTACTTCTTGATGCTTTGGTCTCCGATACTATGTCAGACTGGCCCCTCGCTTTTAAGGCAACCTCTAAAATTTTGTCTTAATGACATGACCGGTCATTTCAATGTACCTTTAAATATACTTTGAACTTGCTGAATCACTCGGTTTGTGGCAAAGCCATAAAGTTCACATTAATCACTTTGTTTGAGCCCACTGTTAGCCTAACTCGATTCTATGCAGTCACATATCAAAAGGGACCTACATTAAAAAATTAAAAAATAAATAAATAATAATTTTAAAATTTATATTTTGTAAATAAAATTTATGTTAAAATACTTTAATAATTTATTGTTATGTTCTTAAAAGACTATTTAAAATAAATTATTTTAGTTATATTTATTTATTTTTAAATTATTTAATACATTAATACTATTTTATTTTATAAAAATAATTATTTAATAACTATTATTTTGTCTATAAAACTATTTTTATAATATAAAAACTAATATTATTAACAATTAGAAAATATTACGGCATCATTAAAAATTATAATAAAAATAATAAATACAAGGTAATTAACCCGGCCCAAGCCCATATTCCCACCTCATTTTTAAAGATCATGTGTATATTTTAGCTCGATGTCATCATGTTTTTCTTCACTTGACAGTGCACAATAAATGTTCTCAATGGAATATTGGTAAGTAGATGTATTGAAGCAAAACAAATATTTAAATATGATAATCTATGATTTAAAGTAAGCGATACCATGTCGTGTGTTCGTATAAAGCAAAGGTACAGAGGTGTCAACTACGGCTTTATTTTTTAAAAATAAAATCTTAGTCACCAACTACTTGTTTGATGAAGAAACAAAGTTTTACATTATTAAATGACCACCTCTCCTAAAAAATTAAGCCAGTGTGACCTGGAATGCTAATTACTAACATCATGCCTTAACACGCATTTTTTTCAAAAACGTATTAAATTGATATTTAAAAAAAAAAGTATTATTTTGGGACAAAGCTTCATATATTAACAAGGGAAAAAAGAAAGATATCATGCTTCAGGTGTTTGGTATAAAGTAGATGAGTTGCCAAAGCATGAGGTGAGCATGCCGTTGTTTATCACACCGTGATTGCTTAACATTTGTATCCACTGGCAACCTTACATGATCTAGATAAACCCTCGATTGCCCATTTTGAAGCACAATATGTGCTACCTGCTCAAACATTATGTGGCTCGAAAAGTGAGCCAAATTTCATCATGAAGAAGATCGGGAAAGGGTATAAAATAAAAATATTTGGCTAAAAGACATCGAATAACCCTAAATTAATCTAATCACGGGATAGATCCATTGGTTCCATGATAAAGTGTAGAGGTATTTAAGCTTGAGAGGTTCTCTACCATCAAGCTAGTTTTTTGAATTGCCTCCTATTGGGTTTAAGTACCTATCATTGGTGCTTCATTAAGAGCCGCATGAACTCAGAACGCTACCCGAGCAGGACTCCGCCTAAAGGCTCCGAGAGAGGGTCCCGCGAAAGCTATCCAAAGTACATGAGCCGTCCATAAGTCGTTTCTTCAGGGGTGGGCAATGATAGGATCCTACACGGCCCGCATGAAAAGTGTGAAGTGGTAGCAGGGCTTGAGAGTTCTCTACCTTTTCACGCAGTCCTCAGTTAGGCCTCTATCAGGCTTAGGTACTCCCTTTTCATGTGTTTTCTGAAAATAACCTTGGACAAAAATGTCCTTATTTCAAGTATTTACATTGTCTTTGAAAAAGAAGGGTTTGTTTTGCAAGAAAATAAGGACATTTTTGTTAAAATTTGAGCCAAATTTGATAAAGGATCATATTTCAAAATCGATTTTCAAAAGGTCATTTAATCAAATCACTCCTATAAAATAAAGTCGAAAGACCTAGTACCCTAAGTCATTCACAATTCAAATGACATGATCAAAAGTTTGTTATGTTTATATACATGGTGGTCTGGTAAAATTATCCTAAATACCTTTTTTTATGGATAAATAAACAAGTATATTAAAACCACTCAAGAACCCCGGGAGTAACTCCAAAGTATACATGAAATACAATAGGCCTCTAACGAGGAAGCAGGAAAGAAAACAACTAACCACCTGCATACACAAGACACCAAAAGTTCATTAATAGCCCATCCCAAACCAAAAACGACCATTATTCTTGTCTTCTCCAAGACAATACATATCGACCAACACCGAGGTTACTAAGAAAAGTAGACTTCATCCTGTTGATTGAAATATCCACCCCCTCAAACGCAATTTTGTTTCTCTCCTGCCATAGAGTCCAAAAAATACAGAGGGGGGCAACCATCCACGCCTTCTAGCGCCGCTTTCCAATTGACGAACCTTGCCAAGAAAGAAGGGTCTCTTTCACAAAGAGAGGAAACATCCAACTGACACCATAAATGGCTAAAAGCAAATCCCATAGAATTTTAGCCTTTGAACAATGGAATGGTAGATATTCTAGTCATTATATTATCAAATTTATAGATTTTATAATCATTTATCATGTTAAAGAACTGGAATGGTAGATATTCTAGTCATTATATTATCAAATTTATAGATTTTATAATCATTTATCATGTTATATTAACATGGATATTGTTTCACCTTATGGTTTTAAGAATCAGATCCCCTGTTCTAAGGGATTTAGTCAATTTACCAATTGTTTATCTGAAACACTTCGCAAAGTGATACGTGTTCATCAAACCCCGACTTATAGTTTTCATTTCCATAAAGCACCCTCGCTTTATAGAAGTTGAATCTTTAAGATACAACTTACTGGTTTATCGAGAACTTGAAAAGTGGCTAGGGAAAGGAAAAATGTTAACAAAAATGATTTTATCATGTGGAACAGCCTACAGTGGAAATTTTTAGACACTCCTACTTTCTGATGCTTGGTCTCTCGATACTATGTTTTTCACTGTCCCTGCTTTTTAAGGCAAATCCCTTCTAAAATTTGTCTAACAGGACATGACTGTCATTCAACGTACTTTAAATATACTTTAAACTATGCTGCTTCCTGCCATGGGCTAGGGCCTAGTAAAGCCCATTAGACCCACTTTTATTTGAGCCCACTTTTGGTTAGCCCAACTCGATTCTATGCAGGTCACATATCTAAAGGGACCGGACATTAAAAAATTTAAAAAATAAATAAATAACAATTTTAAAAATTTTATATTTTGTAAAATAAAATTTATGTTAAAATACTAATAATTTATTGTTATGTTCTTAAAAGACTATTTAAAATAAATTATTTTAGTTATTTTTTTTTAAATTATTTGTCATACTAATACTATTTAATTTTTTATAAAAATAATTATTTAATAACTATTAATTTGTTCATAAACAACTATTTTTTATAATATAAAAGTAATAATTAGAAAATATTACGCAATATTAAAAATACAGCACTAACCCAATTTCTTAAGCCCTAATATGCTACTTACCTACTAGAGTCGTGCCAATAGGCTTCAGTTTTATTCAAGCCATCATT
>JAEQBH010007931.1:0-149050 GCA_016808115.1 Tetrastigma voinierianum | reverse complement strand
GAATTAACGAAATCATAAATTTAATTTTATTGTATTAAAATATAACTAATAGGGTTGGACTTGGACCCATAGCCTATGATCGCGGCGGATTGTCTTATCTCAACTCCCAAACACACCCTAATTTTTTAAAATATATATTTTTGGAATGCCATTTCAATAAAATTTCATTTCATTTCATTTCATTTGAATTTGTTTTTCTTTCACGTGAATCTCATGGGATCTTCAAATCAAAACGAAGGAAAAACGGAGAAAAAGTCCAAATCCCCTCCATCACAGCCATTTACTTTCGGAATCAAGCAGAATCCCGATTTTACCCTTCACCGTTATCCGGGCATCTTGTGGTGTAGGTTAGGATGTTGTGAGGGTGTTTCGGTCTTTTACGTGGGAAAGAAATAAGGGATGAGGGGCATGTGACGTGGCAGCAAATAATTGGAGGGATAGGAATCTAAAAGATTCTCGACCCCATAAATATACGGCGCTTGGAGTGATTGAAGCAGCGGTTATTCCGGAAACGCTGTTAAAAGAAAGTGGGTCCCACCCAACATGTAATTAAGATGATTTGGAATTATTATTATTTTTTTTAGCTTAATTGGTCTCGAATTTGTGTGGTGAATGTAACTATTTTAAACCAATGGCCTGATTTCAGCTTCCGGGAGCATAAAGACAAGCCAGAAGAAGCCATCATACTCAAGGATTTTTCCAGCAGATGCACTCATAGATATCGATATAACTTAAAAACATATTTCGTTTATACACAACCGCCAAGACACCTCACTGCCTAACAAAAAAAAAGATTTTTATTCACTATCAAGCATGTAAAGCTGCATTTTTATATGATAGAACTTTATCGTTTTTATAATTCATCCCGACTCGTATATTTTATGTGTGTGCATAGATCCGTTTAGGATAACTCATGATCAGACAAGAACGAAGGTGTGACCCAGTGAGCTAGGCCCATGGGCCCGGGGAGAGGATTTTGCGTTTTATTGTGCCGGATCCGGTGGCCTTTTTATTTTATTTTATAGAATCTTGATTACTTTCTATTTTCGAATGGGAATTGGGGCACGATATCCTCACATCCCACTTTCTATAAAGTTTGTGACGGTCCACTTGAAAATGATTTTCAAAAGTTTCCCCACCTTCAAAAATACGGAAATCACTTTTGAAAATCTAGGGATTCGTTTTTGTTTATTCTATAACAAAAATAAGAAAAGAAAAGCATTTCAGTCTTAAAAATAAAAACCAGATCGTTTTAAGATAATATTAACATATTACTACTGAGGGGGGATTATGTTTACTTGCCCTGACGTACAAGGAAGAACAATAATATAAGACAACTTAATAGGTACCTAAAATATCTGGCCTATCAGAGAGCCAATTCAAAAGACTTCAATTGACAGCCAAAGAACCTTCAAAGCCAAGACACTCTATAATTTCTAGTAACCCGTATCATCATTCATTCTGTGGTGGGGTTTATGTCCATGTACGACACACTCTAAATAAATTTTTAACTCCTGATCCCATCTCGGGCACCGTGCAGCTTATTTCTCAAGACAAGACTCAGAACGACCCTACCAACCACGTAGATATTGTCCGCTTCAGCCTACGGCCCTCATAGATTTAAAACTGCCTACCAAGCCGAGAGTGAAACCATACTTATATACTGGCCGTGAGCCCACATCCGACGCGATAAGAACACCTTCACGCAGACACACAACGTCCCTCATCAGGTCCCATGACGCGCATCAAACTGGACGTGATTCCAGTATCGCGCTAAGACGGCGATACCATTGCAGCTCCACCCGACCCAACCATGTACATTGTCCGGCCAGGTGCCTAAGGGGCCTCACCATTTAAACGCAAGCAATGCGCCGGGAGGAAATTATTACTTATATAAGATCGTAAAGTTTCTCCCTATCCACGATGCGACACTAATCGATTCCAACGAAACATCAAATGATAAGCACTCCAAACCCGATACGGTACTCCCAATCAAAGACCTCCACATGATTGGCAGATAATGATTTTAACCTTAAAGAAGTACCACTCCACACCCTACGAAACCATATCACAACTATTCCAAACTTGAAGATGTCAACAGACGACACTCCTAAGACCGAAATGCCTCAGCATGGATGGGGCATTTGATCTAAGAGGTGTCGACATCGTTTAACGATGCTGTAATACATAATGGCCACATCGCCACGTTTCAAAGGTTCTAATTGTCGCTTCTCTCTTATTATTTTTGTTTTTCGGTTAATATAAAAGATTCACCTTAAGTATTATGTCTTTATTGGAGAAATTTTGATCTAATTAATAAGAAAAGAAATATCGTCTCACGATTCCAACAAGAAGTCAAGACCGAAAATTATTAACACAATCCATATGCGGTACTATTGATAATGCCATGGATTACTTGAGCTGACATTAAAAGCCAGATAACTGAAACTTACGTGATAACCAACCGTCATACACATAGAGTCGACAATTTAGGCGAGCAAATGACTGCATGCACAATTCGTACTCTATTTTTCAAATCAATAAAATAAGAAATAATTCACTTGAGCGAGTCATAATGAAATCATTTTATAAAACAAAAAACTGGTAACCAAACCTAACCAGGTCGAATCAAATTTGACATGATTTTTTCAAGTCAATGAAATAAAGGTACTCTAATTCGAATTTAATTGAAGTTGATTCGCTTAATACTAACTATATATATATATATATATATATATATATATATATATATATCTAACTCAATATTTCATGACATACTATAACTATTAATTCCTCTTAATTAAGGCAATACAATTTAAATAGGATATAATAAAAATAATAAGAGAGTGTTTATCTTCCTTTTTCCGTGGAAGAGTACAGGACGTCACATGAAATAAGAGGATGATGTCATCATGATTTCACCAATCATTGTTGGGATCAGATGTGGAGGCAACCCACATATTTATTCATTTTTTTTTTTTTGGAAAAGGTTCAAGCTTGTTTGAAATCTTTTGATTCTTTTTGCCCTCCTTAAAAAATAGTCTATGTTTTATATTATTATTATTATTATTATTTAAAATGTGATTTTTCTGAAAATAACACGAAAACAATTAAATGCTTCAAGAAATAATATATTTTTTCGCTCTTAAAACTCTGACTTAATAATTAAAGGGCTGAGCCAAAACATAAAGAAAAGCGACGTCAGGCTTCTGCTTAATATAATACGTTAAATATATAAATAAATACTACATCGATATAACGCAAAACAAAAGAATGTGATACAAAAGCAATTATTAATAAGTTTGAGCCAAAATTACTTTAATAGTTTTATGAAAAACCAATATTTTTCAAATTTTGATTTTGAAGACGTAGTATTCATTTCATTTTGAAATATGGAGAAATTATATAATTAAATTAAAACACAAATATCATATCGTTAAAAACCATGAACGATGAAATAACACATAGGTTAATAATATGATAATAAATGGATTTAAAATGATACGATCCTACATCGATTCCACTTAGAGTCATGGAAATGAGATTTCTAAGCTCAAGAGATTCTCTCACTATCGCAAATGGTTTTGGCCGGGCTCTCACAGCTTCCACACCTATCTCAAAACATACAAATATAATAATATTATAGTGACTATAATACCTATGACTCCAGTTCAACTACATACAACGATCATAACATGATTTGCTGTCTCTATCTTATCAAACATGTTTTACCCGTTCGTCCGAATCGTCTGCACATAAATAAAACGTCGGAATAAGACAACACAAAACCAAATACCGTAAAACATTTTCTTTATTTTTTCTCAATTTGTCGTCAGATTTTATGACATTTGGTAACCTGTTAGGGAAATGGATTGCTAAAATAATGATGGTTGGTCAATGACAAGGAGACATAGTCACAGCAAAAACATGTTTGGCAAGCAAGAAAATTAGAGAATACTTTTCCGACTTGATACAGAATACCAGAACCCCACATGAGACTTGTCTTTTAATCACATTCCATATATTCCAAATTTTATTAAAATGGTAGAGAAAACCCTATATTTTTGGTAACAAGATGGAGATTGTTGTATGTTTTTGTTTTAAAGAAGATTTCAAAACGTTTTGTTTGTTTTTGGTAACAAGATGTTTAATAGCATTACACTTAATATATTTTTAATAAAATTGTTTCTGTTTTAATACTATAAGTAATTTTAAAATTTTAAAATTAATTTTTCAATCTTATTATAGATTAATAGATGATTAAAATATTGGTAGTTGATCATTGAGATGTTGTGACAAACATGTTTGGAAAGAAAGAAAATGGGAGAATGCTTTTGCCACGCAATACCAAAAACCCTAACTCCACACGGCTAATCCATATTCATACTATTACCTAAATGGGCCCTACCTAGTACCTATTACCTAATCCATATTCATACTATATAATTTAATGTTAAAAAAGTATGATTATTTTAATCAAAATCATTAAATATTATTGACTTAAACAAATAATAATACGAATCGAGGTATGACTCAAGATAAGAGATCGGGGAGCGACATTGAGTATGACTCCACAGAGACAAAAGCACGACCAAATGTTAGCCACAAGAATCCGGAAAGATGCGAAAGCGACTGCGCTCGAGTTTCCTTAATTACATAATAATACAACGTCAGAATTTTGGCGAATATATGGAATAATAATAATAAAAAAAATAACTCAACCCTTAAAAAAAAAAAATGTTGATAAAAATAAAAGTGAGAATAGTTTAGGAAAAAATAACAAGAGAAGAAAAATTAACTCAATATAAGTGTTGATGGAATATATTTATATCAGGGTATTTATATAATTATATTGTGACCGTCTAAATAAATATTTAATAAAAATAATCGGATTTGTTTTGTTTATTTGAAATCCTAAATTCATAATCCCTGGTTCTAAATAAAGCCACTAAAATACATACACACAAGAAAAAGATACAATGAAAGAGCCCTTACTTTAGGGGTGATTTTTTTGGCCATTGGCTTGAAATCACCGACATCTATTTCTTTCGTTTTTTTGTTCACAAAGTTTCGCTATTTTATAAAAGATTCAGACTTATTTTTATGTTATTACCGCTCTTATTACAAAAGCTGTTTCATTTATTATCATTTATTACTTGCATTGAGATTTTTCGTCGCTTTGTCATGGTTTATTTATTCATATACGGTAAAGTGCGATAACGACGCGGTTATTTCAGTGTCGCCCGACGAGCCGACTCATGGCATTGATTAGCTACGGCCAGCTTTTCAAACCCGAGATTTGAGGCTCGTATCATATACTCGCCACTCCTCCCCACTATATTTAAAAATAATTTTATTTTATATCATACTATAAATAATAATAATTAGAACATTTTAATAAATAATTTATAAAATTCATAATAATTTTATTTTTTATGAAATATATTAATTTAATAAAATAAATAAATAAATATATATAAAAAACTTAAAAAAGCAAATTTAATGTAAACCTATGACATGGTAATTTTCATCCCGCCTCTATCCCTCCTCGCTTAATTTTTTAAATAATACGGTTTAATCACAACAAGTTTAACGAGATCGGATGCAGACCGCCTGATTCATCCGTCGATCACATTCCTATATAGTGAGCACCAAACAAAGAAACAGATTACGTGAAGATATTAAATTATTGGCCGCCAAGATGTCGGGAACCCGATTCAGAAACATTTTACTACTCGTGCTTGGTACGATGACATGTTATTCACTTTGATATTTTAATCCTATATGATTTTTAACAATTTATCACGACGATCCATCCATTACAAGTTGCATAAAACTTTATAATAAAGACATATTTTTTTAATTATTTCCTTAGGAAAAGCCAAAAAAAAATTTAGGACCCATATCACTAACTGGACCATCGAATCATGAAAGCAATATTAAAACATTAAATATCTTATTTAACCAGAAAACTCATGGATGAGACCAACCAAGATAAAAAGCCAAAAAATAAAATAAAATAAAAAGATAAATAATTAAAAATAAATAAAAAAGGTGGACCAGGATCTGGAAGTGGGAAAAGAAATGTGGTGGGGGGGATGGAAGAATGACCGAATTTTTTCTGGTAATGAACAATGACATTCTTCAAGTTTCTAGCACATCCCCACCCATGACCTAATTTTTCCTACACATCATCCAAAAAAAAAAAAAAAAAAAAAAAATTTTATCCCTTAAAAAAAAAAAGAAAAAACTTATCTCTTATATCCCTTTTTATGGAAAACTTTGGAAAGCAAGTTTATTATAATACCAAGTTACCAAATTTGATTCCATGTGATGTCAAAAAAAGAAAAAGAAAAGAAGATTCCATCTCTTTTTACCTTTTTTTTTTCTTTTCAAGCCAATGAAAATGAAATGCTTTCATTTTTTCATCTTTTTGTTCTGAATACAAGATGTGGATGAAGTCACCATGCAGTCATTCAATCCCATGACCTAAGAAATGATATTAAAGAAATACGTGATAACAAAAAAAAAGGTTTGTTTATTTATTTTTAAATGGTATCGACATGGGTCGAAAATAGAATTAAAATATCTAAAAATCAAGAAGGATAAAATAACATTCAAGTTAATAATATAATGAAATGATTCAAAACTTATATATTTGATAGTTGAGTGTACTTATTTGATTTTACTATTGTGATTAGAATACCTATTATTCTGGGGCCTGCAATATAACACGATCTCGATTCGATTGGTCAGACGAATATATTACCATTCAATCGCTCACACAAATAAACGATACACGACCACAAACAAACGTCAGATTACAAGACGACACAACTATATGTTCAAAGGCCCTAACTGCTCCTCCCTCTGTTCTCTCTTTCAAAGCCCTTCGTTAGACATGAGAAGTGGTTTTTTGTCATTCTTGACATGAAATAACCAATTTCATCGTTCTTCCCCATATTTGGGTTTTATTTTTCCAATAAAGAGGTTTCTTCGACACCAATCTGCGCTGTTGTTTTTTTTCGCTATTGTCGAATCTATTACAAACAAATTCGACGCTTACCTTCTTTAAGTAACATTTGCGCTGACACTTAAATGACAAAGCTCACTGGGCTCAATCCGATCCGACAAAGTCATAAATTAAATCATGTTAGTCAGTATGCTCCAACAGATCTGAAATCTTAAGTATTCAAAGCATTTTTGGGTTATCAAATGGGTAAACCTTGAACCGATCATTTTTGCTATTAACCTGGATGCTACATCGTCCTCAAAAGTTTTGAAGACATCTGATTACACATATATCACCAGATTGTTAACTGTAATCAATAAATTTATCTCAAGCTTCAAAAAAAAAAAAAAAAATGTATGATCCAAAATTTTATTATAAAATCTTAATGCTATAATTATTTCTTAACATGCACTAAAATTATCTCCAAACATCCTACAAATCACCTTAATTTTTATATAAATTCTAAAAAATAAAAATTATTTTCGAGAACAATTTTCAAATATGGGCTACAAGTTAGTGGCTTAAGAGGGCCATAGCAAAGTCCATTGAAGCCTAATTAGGAAAGCCGAAGTTGAAATGGACAAGCCCATGACGGTCAAGCCTAGGGCCCAACCCTAACAGAAATTTGTGAACTTTTATTAAGCCCAATAAGGAGAAGCTGATAAACCCAATGGCTCTTACCACCTTGAGTCCTATTGAGAGTATTTTCAAGGAAGTTGAGACTTGAGCGCTTGCCAATTAAGACTTATTATAATATTACAAGAACCGTTCCTATTGCGACTGAATCAAACCCTCCTCTGGAATATCCTGCCTTTTTAAAGTTTGAACACTCTAACAACTGAGCAAGACACGGGAAAATGCTCTCTTGGATTGTCTTGCCCATTCCGTTTGCCCAAGCCTAAAAACTCAAAAATTGAGGTCAGATTTCATGTCTTGAACAGAGAAGGTAAAAGTAAATCTATCAATGACAAATGAGTCATCCGACCGAAATCTAACATGTCCTTTTAAAACCTGTTTTGGGTCGCACAAGTTGGGACGAGCCGATATGGGATTATATCATTGTCCACTCCTAAAGAAACCGGACGTCCACGGATGGCTTACACTCTAAATAAATTTTCACTCACCTCTCGGGCACCAAAATTTCTTTCCCGCTACGCACGGCTTCAATGAAAGACAACGACAGGCTCCTAAACCCAATGCAAGATCCCAATCCAAAAGACTACCCAACAGGTGAAAAACCTCTCAAGCTTGGAGAGCTCGCTCCATAATCTCACGTGTTCGATGCAGATCGCAGACACACAAGCAACGACCTTCTTCAGCCCATGGCTCATGGCGAGGACTGCAATCCTAATTAAAAACCACAAACAAAGAATCCAAAATGATATTCTTAATCTAATAAACACACCTCACGAGACGCATAAGCTGATCCGGACATCCACGGTCATCAAAAAAAAAAAAAAAACACACCTCACAAGGATGAAAACAAATCAATGTCTGCTTAAATGGTCAAGTGGCCCGTGGTTGCTAAAGAGGGATCAAACATGACAGCTACCGCTGACCAGAAAGGCAAGTTCAAGGATAACCCTACAATCTCGTAGACCCACGTTTTCTATCTCACTAGAGTGTCTCGAAGTCAAGTCAATACGTAAATAAACTCAGCTCGATTCGATTAAAAAACTCGAAGCTCGAACTCGATCAAGTTTTTTTTTTTTTCAAATGTTCGAAACTTGACTCAATAAAACTCGAATCAATTAAAAAATTAATAAAATACCTACATTCGAACTCGATTAATGTAACAATAAAGCTCACTGCTCGCAGCAACTCCTATCAAGCATTACGATAGTCGGTGTCGACTGATTAGTCTCGAATGAATCGAATAATTTATGAGTGAACTCGAGTAGCTCACAAGTAGCTTCGAGTAACTCACAAGTAGCTTGACTCGTTTACACCCATAAACCTTACTTGAGAAACACTCAAGTCTATGACAACAAGCCCATTAAGCTTATTATGAAGAAATTTCACCCAAACTCTGTCCTCCAGGCCTCTTGCCAAGGGGATTTATCAGAAGAAAATGGAGGGATAATGGAGCATCCATCCTGAAGCATGGGTTTCATTATATTCCATTCAATCCCAATCCATAACAGCATATTAGCAGATAAATAAGGTTACCAGTATCTTTGGAACCTGCACTGCCATCACAATCTCTCTCACTGCATAAATAATCTCCATTTTTGGTGTCCACTGCACAAGCAATTCAAACTTAGCAACCAAGAAAATGTTCAAATGATATCTATAATAATCTTGGCAGCAGAAAAAAAAATCATACATGCACTAGGTCCAGAGTTTCCCTAGTTTTCTATAACAAACAAATACAGATCACAAGCATTTTATTCTTGCAGAAACCGAATCCTATCTCTACAAATAACAGAACAACAGGAAGATTGTTTTGGAGCACTAACTTCCATTATGAAGACATTGGTGAACCCTGCAAGTGCTCACCAACCACTGCTGATCTCAGAAGAATTTAAGTTATTATCTTTCGAAAGTGTTAACAACTGAGTGATACAGGAATACTGGGCAGTACCGTCTCGTCCTTACTCTGCTCTGGATTGGCCAGCTCGGGATGACAAGATTATGCCAACAATAAGGCCATACAGGGCCAGTGCTTCAGCGAAGATGAGAATGAGGATCATACCAACGAAAAGTTTAGGCAAGGCATTATCTGCAAACAATCACATATTCCAGTTATGATTAGTCCCACTAACAAAGGATTTATCTGCAATTGAAGTCACTTAGCCTAATGCTATTCAGAGTTCAAAGTAAACTGAATGAAATAAAGAAAGAAGACAAATTTTGGGCCAGAAAAAAGAAACAAGGGAGGAGTTGAAAACAATCTGACTGTTTAAACATTTGTCTGCAACAAATTTAACTTCCACATGGAAGTTTCATAGTTTTCTTTAAGAGCATTTCTGGAAATGTTCCTAAAACTACAAACTAAGAGCACTATAACCAGAACCGCTCCTTTTTTTTCTAAATGAGCACTAAATATGTTTGCTACTTGTTTCAAATGTGAAAATTTGCAACCAATACCAACTTACAAGTGGCAGAAAACAGTTTTCTGGGATATAAAGGTTACAATGAAAGAAGAAGAAGAAGAAGAAGAAGAAGAAGAATGCATCATTTCAGCTGAACTTCAGCAAAGTAATTATAATAATACAACATTAGAATACATTTAATTCTGCCTGCACATATCCTGAAACCAAATATAGAAGGAAAATAATTAATGGTAAATTATCTAATAGAAAGCAGTCTGATTATTAAACAAGGGGAGAAAGAAATTGATAGTAACAACCTGTTAGGACTGAGGCATGAGCTCAGAAACCCAACATGACAATACCCAAAAGGAAAAGGGAACTTCAAAACATCTGCACTTCAAAATATCTAATCATAAACCCAAAATAAAAAACAAAAGTTTCTAAATCAAATAGAAAACACCTGTACTCCTAAATCTCTTAAGTCTCCACAATTTAAATTCAGAATCTAGAGATAAGAACATGGGTCATAGACCCATGTCCAGTGAGCAATCCAGTGTGCATTTGTTGCTATTAATTTGCATAAAGCACATATCGAAACACCATTGTGAAATTAGATGAACATGATGAAAATATTTCATGTTTCAGCCAAGCCATCTCATACTAAATTCTTCCTAATTCTTCCTATTACTGTGTTTCTTTACCCAATGGCCTTTGTAAGCTTAGAGTTGTGTAGTTTTCCTTCATCAAATAAAAGAAAATTCTTCGGATAATGTCACTGGTACATTAACAGTATCAAACACTAGGCAAAGCCACCAATTCAAACTCAAACATCTAAATGAAATTATGCAATTACCTGACTCCGGCATCGCCAACGATCCCGATAGCCATTCCGGCGGAGAGCCCGGCAAGACCACACGCCAAACCCGACGAGAGATGCGCGTAGCCATCGAAAAGGTAGTACGATTTGGCCTTCGGATTAATCCCAGTACTGATAATAACAGCAATGATAAGCCCGTAAATACCTAAAACTCCAGCTTCATAACAATCCGCACAATCGACTTCATCACCAGCTCCGGCCTCATCAATTCCCACTGACGCCACTCCGACGCCACTCTTCGCAGTTCCATACGCAGCTCCCATACCTGAAAATCCGTAAAACCAACACTCAGTAACAATCTACGATCTACATATCTATGCCCGATCGCTGAGAAGACGAAGAATAATTGAATCTATGCATTCCGCTATAGCGAGATCAGCCAACTAAAAACCAAAACTCAGCTCAGAATTCAGATAATCAAAAATCCCAATCATCCGTTTTCCAAGGAACCAAACATAGCGTGAAAATGGAAAAGAAGGAGATAGCGTGAAGATGAAGCGACTAGAGAGAATTAGGGTTTGGTTACAGGAGAAGACGAGGGCTGCGGCGGCGCCGAGGAATCCGAAAAACGGTGCCGTTTCATCGCCGCTGAATGTAGACATTTCAGATGGTGGATCTGAAACGACGTCGCTTGGATCAGCTTGGTCTCTCTCTCTCTCTCGGATTATCTGCTTGAAAGATCAGCGCAGTGGAAGACGATTGCAAGCGTTTAATAATATGCACATGCGTCTATTGGGCCTGAAATGGGCCTATTGGGCCTGGAGTATTGTCAATGCTACAAGTTTATATGATATTGCAGAGTTTGTGGGCCAAAATAGCCCATTTCTTAAAAATATATTGATTCCAGCCTATTTTCTAAATTGTTGCCCAATCATGCCATATAGGATGTTCAACCAATGAACATGTAGGTGAAATAGTTAGGATATTTTCTAACGAGTTTGAACCCTGAAATGTATTCATGTTATATTCTACAGTTTGATAGGCCCTATGTTTCTTTCCTGGCCAGATGAGATACTTGATTCGTGGTCACAAGAGTACCGAGCCTAAAATCAACAAAATTTATTTACACCTAAGTTTCATTATCACAGAATACATCGCAGATAAATACTAAGGCCGAACACGGGATGTAGTTTTCATCCTAAGAACGACTTGCATAAGTGTAAAAGGTAAGGCTTACTGACTCTTTTTGATTTTTGTTTCAAAACAAATGCGGGCAGTTTAAATACCGAGAAATTGTAAAAACCGAAAGTGATGTGTGAAAAGTTAACTTTGAAGATTTAGTCACTAACTTTATGAACTTAGGCAAACAAGGTCCTGGTTTTATCTCGCATGACAAGCAACCTATACCCTAAATTTCATAACCTGGATCTACGTTTAACTCGCAAACCTTACCCTAAAAACAACTCCTATTTGAGCTAACACAGTAACATGCATCTATAGCCCTTACGCTTTCTTGAAACCCTAACATTAAACATCATTTCGGCTCAGAAAGACCATCTAAAAACCACAAATTAAGATCTGAAGAATAAAGATATTAATCGTATCCCAAAGACTTGCAGTGATCGGGCCAAATCAACACATTCAATGCTATTCAATCATATTTTTGGAGAAGATATGGGTCATAAACACGCATTCCATAACTTTAACACAAGAGACAACATGCATATGCCCCACTACCAGCTACTTCCTTCCTTCAGCAAAGAGTAAGAACAAGATCTCGAAATACACATCCTCGTTATGTTCGCAAATCAAAATAAAGAGTAAAGAGGAGAGAGAAGAGAGAAAAGCAAAACCCAACTAAAGCTACGAAAGATATTTACAAAAATAAAACTTGCCAAAATTGCTTCCTAAATTGCTTTGGTTACAAAATGGGAGAGGGCTATACAGCCACCCAATGTATGAAAATACCACAAAGCCTAACAATTCATTAATTTAGTGGGACAAGAGAGTAATACCAAAATTGGAGTCGGTTGCATTAATTACAAAGATGATTAGTTGCGTTGAATTGCCAAGGCTCGTACTTCGCTAGTACGAAAAATTTCGCTAGCTAGCGAATCACCAAGATAGCGAAATAGGAAATTTCATGGGATTCGGCAATTTTTGCAATAAATTTCGCATATTAAATTTCGCTAGCTTAGCGAAATTCTTGTGAGTAGCGAAAACGTGAAATTTCGCTAGGAATAGTGCTTTAGCTAAAATTTTGGGTCTAGCGAAAATTGTCAATTTCGCTAAGATTGCGAAATTTTTGCTAAGGTTGCAAATTTTCGGGGCAATCCCAAATGGAATTTTCGCGAATCCCACGAAATTTTCGCAATCTTAGCGAAATTCCCCGAATTGTCGACCATCACGCATTGCTTCCTCGTCTTCTACCGCATTGATTTCACTACTTTGCCTTCATTCTTCTTTGATTTTCGTCCGTTTGATGTATCGACAATTGAGTTCAATCTTCATGATCCATCATATGTCTCGATATCAACCTCAAAGTACACAAAACCTCGCAGAAACAACCAAAAAATAACTCTAAACCAGATAAGCTCGATACTAAGAAGACTCTCAACACTTCAATCACATAAATGACATGATTAGTGCAAAAATCACTCAAACCCATCTAATGATGTACTCAAAATTAAAGACTTTTGGCATCTCAATCATTAACCGAAATGGGTATGACTTAAAGGCTTTTTCTGTGTAGGTACGAGCCCACTCACGATATTTCATGGTCTGACCAAATATAAAATAAAATATAAATGATGTTCAAATTTTGGTTAACAAAAATTTAAGTTAGATGTCGTAATTGTAGATGCAGGTCCATTTTTGAACTAGAGTTTTCTTTTATGACTGTTGCATTAAAATATTGAACAAAAAACTAGTTTTTTTAAAAAAAATATAGTCTAAGATAACTCAAAGCAGTCATTAAAACGATGTTGTTTTGTCGTACCACGATGGACATGAAAGAAGCTCGGAGTCTTGTTTGAGATATAACTACAATTAAAATGAAAGTTCCTATATTAAAAAAAAACAAGTTTTTTGTTTTCGATTTAAATGCAAAAGTCATAAAAGTTCAGGTTTTTAATAATAATTTTCCCTAGCTTTTAAACTAAAACCTTAAATTTTTTTTTTTTTGACAACTAAACACTTTGTTATAATGTAGTAAACTGTTCCCAGTGCAACTCAAACCTGTGATTCCTTCGTTAATTTTATGCTTTTTAAAACTTTAGATATTCTATCAACTGAGCTAGGCATACGAAAAAAGTCGTAATTACTAACTACGGCTTCACTTCAAATATCAAAAAGTTAGATTGTACACAAATTTAGAAAAGATACTAAATTGAATATAAGTTGAAAAAAAGGCTTTCAATAAAAGGGCCATTTTGACCCAAAATTCAAAATTGAAGGTTGGCCTTTATAATGGAGAAATTTGGATTCTTGATCAATTTATTGATAATTAAATAAATAATTATCAAACTATTTTAGATTGGAAAATAATTTCAATTCTAATATGGTTTTTGACATATAAGCAACGAGGTGGAAATTCTCTTACAACAAAATTGTACATGTGGGTATCATGGTCTTTAGACACACTACTCAATGGGCCCTGTGGCCGCTTGACCCATGTTGTGAAGCGGCCTAAGCCCACTTACCATATTAAAGTCAGGGAGCGCCACCTAGATGGGAGAATCCTAATGAAAGCCAGGATGTCTTCCCATAGATTAGCTTCAAGACGACTCGTCTAGAATTTTAAGTCCTCACCACATCCTTACTACATATGAAAATTCAAGTATGATAAGATAATGGGCGTTTAAAATACGCAGCATATTTATCACGGATTCTAGTTTCAAATCCCTTATTTCTCGAAAAAATTATTCATTGATAAGGAAGAATTAATAATTGATAAGGAAAATGATATTTTATCCCTAAGATTAAGAGAATTTTTTTCCAAAAATCAATGAGAGATTTGTGAACCACTTTCTATAAATTAGGAAGATCCCCCACGAGAGGGAGGTAAGCAATTCCAACTGCGTGAACCCTCTACTTCTTCTTCTCCCTCTTTTGCTGACTTAATCATTGGAGAGGCGGTCAACATACCGTTGTCGAATCGCCCTTTTTTACAGGTTCGTGTTGCGCTACTGATGCCCAGAAGTTCAGACAATCAAGGTAACAACAATTGACTTCGTCTGTGGGAATCAAACAAAAAGTATCGTTTACAAGCTGCAAGGGTTTGGTTTCAACGATTGCTTAGTAGCCCTGCATCACTTGGAACTTTGTCGATTCCCCCTTTCACACCTGATGCGCCCGAAGAAGTCTCAATGTCAACCAATCTGATGATCCAATCTCTAGAATATAAATTCCTCCATTGGCGTCAGGAGATAGAGAGGAAACAAAAGGAGCAAGCAAGGTAGATGAAGAAGTTACAAAGTCATGATGAACGATTGTAGCGGTAGAATGACTAATTGCAGGCCCAAATAGAAAAAAGTCACGATCCTGGAAAAGATGTACGAGATAGCGACCAAGTTATGCGTCTGATCCCTCGCAATAGAGGGAAGGAGCTCATTGTCCCTGACGATGTTAACAACTCGCATGAGCTGTTCTTCGCGCTTTCCCCATATTCAGCCTTTTATCGCAAAGGATGCTCAAGGAGCGCAGCGCCAAATCACAAGAGGCCTTCGTGATCACCCTTCCTTCGTTGATGGCGCATACATCTCGCAGGTAAGGAGAGACAAAGTGTGAGCGTAATCCACAGCCGCTCGTGCCCTTGAAAACACGTCAGTATCGCTTCAAAGGTGCGATGCCATCTGCAGATGTCTGCGGGCACAATGCCACCATCAACGACATCCTGCCTTCAATACAAAACAACGCCTTACGTGCCGCCAACGACATCAATTCGGGGACCCGACAACATACTCTCTTCGCCTATGAGGCAACACATTCTTGACTACGAGCCTCCCCGGCTCATACCTACTTTCGCAACGCTTCGATGGTTCTTTTCGACCACGATCACATGCTCTATTATAATCAGGTGATGATACTAAATGCCAGCAATGACTGTTTGTTGTGTAAAGTGTTCCAGGCCAGTTTGCAGGGGCTCGCGTTATCTTGGTTCCATAAGCTCCAACATAACTCGATAAACTCGTTCAGTGAACTATGGGCAGCATTTGTATCACAGTATCTTTGTTTGGTGTGGCGAAAGAGGAACATCAGCTCCTTACAAACTATTCTCAAGTAGGAAGAAGAGGCTATTCGAGACTTCACAAGGGAGGTTAAGTCATTCAAGAATCAGAGATATAGTAGCACTGATGCACTCCAACTTCAGATAGCTGGGCCATTCACCTTCAATATTATCTTAATCTCATCAGCTACAAATAAGAAAGAAACAAGTTATTGATAGTACCAATGTCAAGGACAATATACGAGTAGTAACCCAGACACTTATGATTACAACCAAACGGTCAAGGAAATAAGCAAATTCAAGAAGAAGCCGCTTAACTAATGATGGTCGAGCAGACTCCAAAAGCGATCCTACGATCAATAATAAAAGAAGAGAGAGCTCGCACCACTTCCCCGAACATCTCTTACGAAATAATGGTTACCATCATTCACGACTTGCCAGAGTTTAAATGGGCGACACCGATCCAAACGAATCCCTTCCAAAGAAACAAATCCTTGCGGTGCGATTATCATAAAGATCATGGGCATGAGACTGACAAGTGCTGAAGCCTGAAGTTTATGGTGGAAAAACTTATCAAAGCGGGACACCTCAGGAGGTATATAAGAGAAATTGACCACTCTGTGGTGGAAATCGCATGTCATGAAAGCAGAGTTAAGTACGTACAACAAATTTAATGTAATCTAGACCAACTATAAACTATATACTGGGTGGACCATCTAACGACCAACATCAGTCGAAGTGCCAATAGAAGAAGCTCTTGAGAGCCGCCACAATTAAGGCCCAGATAAATGCTATAAAGAAACCAAGCCAATATATGGCCCCATATCCTTTCCTCTTATTAACCCGAACAAGGTTATTGTGCCTAGAGGTGGCAAAATTGGCCCGACCCGGTGGGTTAGCCCCATTCACCAGAATTGGGGGTCGGGCCGGGCCACAACTATTGGCCTGAAAACCGGCCAAATTTGCCCGACCAATATGTCTCTACTGGGCATGGTCCGACTAGGCCCGGAATTTTTTTGCCTTCAAAGGCCATTATTCGCTACCAAATCATGCAGGCGAAATGGCCAGTAAAATTGGCCCAAAAAACTGCCAATTTTAGCTCGGGCCCTGCTAGCTCAAATTTCCACTCATGGCCCAACCCGCCTGATTTCTAGATCTAATTGTGCCCCATTATGATGTAATGGTACCCACCCTCTGTATTAACGGTTTTGATGTGCACAAGGTACTGATAGATCCTAGCAACGCGACAGACTTGTTACAACTACCTGCCTTCAAGCAAATGAAGCTTTCCTTAGGTATGGTGTTCCAACCTGGCGACCCTCCTTGGTTTAATGGTAACCTACCGTAACTCTAGAAGATAGCGCCTCCTCGTAAAAGCCGGGCCAATGACTCAATAGGTTTTGTTCTCAATCATCAAAGACTTCGGGCCTTACAACGCCATAATGGGGCGAGCTTGACTACACTCGATGAAAGCTATCCCTTCAACCTACCACTAAACGGTCAGCTATTTGACTAACGCCAAGGTGTTAACACTTTAAGTAGTCACCGTCACACGACAATGTTATCGCCTATCTATGAATGTAGAGGAGAAGAACACTGAAAATCCTTCCCTTAAAGATCAAACCCCCGTGTAGTAATCATAGTTCTTCGCCCAGATCAGGGTGGAAAAGAAGGATCCGCTGGCTATGGATCTCTTGGAAAAAGTAATGTTAGATAGGCTAGAAAAGTTCACTTACATTAGCTCTCTCCTGTCTAAGGATGAAAATATTCGCTTTAACCCGATATATCTAAGATTTGGATTTTACTCGATATATCTATTATATCTGAGATATATCTGCTTATATCTGAGATATATCAAGATATAATGCGGATATTTCTACATTATTAACTATCTAAGAATTAAAATTTATTCAAAATTAAAACATATGTATCAAAATTATTTTGAAAACATAAGAAATGATATTCTTTTATATTTTTTACTATATTTACATTTGTTTATTAAAAAATATTTTTTTTTATTAAAATATATTTAATCACATTTAATAAATAAATTATTTATATATAATTTATACAAAATGTTTTATTCAAGAGTTAATTTTGAAATTTGGTAATTGTAATAACTTAAAATAGAATATAGTATTTTTTATATATTTATGTATTTATATTTAGTTATTATAAATGGTTAGTTTTTAACTTATTATAAATGAGTAAAGTAGACAATATATAAAGTTTTTGCACATTATATATTAAAGGCTAACATAACCTGGTAATGAAGAGGTGCATGTTTCACCTTTTGGGTAGGGGTTCAAACTCTAATAAATTTCATTTCAGGATTTAATTTCATTGTGGATGATCAAATGGGTGCTTGATATATCGGAATTTTATCGATATATCGACGATAAATCGGTAAAATTCCAATATATCGGTGATAAATCGCCGATAATTATGAAAATCGCCGAATACCGCTAATCGAATTATCGATGTAATATATCTACGACTTTCAACGACATTATTGAGTATATCCAACATCGAGATCATGTCAACCGATATTTCAAACCCTGCTCCTATCCAATGAAGAAAGGGAACAATTACGACTCATGTTATCAACAATATAGACGATTCACCCGTGTTCACTTGGGATATGATCGATTAACTCGATGTCAGCTTCACAACCAAATATTATCCTCGCCGCACTAGCAAGACGCGAGGCTTTTCCACCCGCATCACACGATAATTCTAGATGCAGACACCTTGTCGGCGCGAAATTTCATCAAACAAGTGAAGTACCCCGAATGGCTAGCCAACATGGTGGTGGTTCCAAATAAAGGGGGTAAGTGGCGAGTATGTGTAGATTACACTGACCTCACCGAAGCATGCCCAAAAGATAGCTTCCCCTTGCCACGTATAGGCCAAATTGTTGATGTCGCAAATGCGGCACGAACACCGCTGCCAGATGCTCGAAATCATCAAATTCCCATTACACCAATACGTATTATACCGCTATGATGTACCAGCTTCGACTTTCAAAGAACACTTCAGGCAACTTATCAAAGATTGGTGACTAAGATATTCCAACCGCTGTTGGGCAACATAATGGAGGCCTATATCGACGACATGCTCGTAAAATCCAAAGAATGCTTCGATCGCACCAAGCATCTATAAGAGGCCTTTTAGTTGTTGTGAAGGTATAACATGAAACTCAACCCTTTGAAATGTGTGTTCGGAGTCAGTTCGAGCATGTTTTAGGCTTTATGGTGACCCAAAGAGGGATAGAGGCCAATCACATTCAACTCAAAGTTATAATGGACTCTCAGGCTCCTACTTCTAGGAAAGGAGTGCAACAACTGACTAGCCGGCTGACAGCTCTCAGGCGGTTCATATCGCATTTACAAACCAATTAAAACCACTTTTTATCACTCTAAGGAGAGCTAAAAGGGTTGACTAGAATGAGGAATACGACCAAGCCTTTACGCCAATCAAACAATATCTTATCAAACCACCAATTCTGGCTAGCCTCGGGGCAGGCGATACACTCTACCTTTACCCGACGGTGTAAGAAGCCTCAGTAAGTGCAACTTTAATAATAGAAGATGAAAATCGTAAGCAAAGACCAATATTCTTCGTGAGCAAATCTCTATCCGGTTTAACACGGGGTATACCCTTCTCAAACAAAAAGATTAGCCCTCCGTGGCGCTAAGAAGCCGCCTAATTTCCAAGTCGTGCATACCAATCTCCCCTTGTGAAGCACTATACACATGCTTGACTTATCAAGAAGGATGTGATGGTGGGCAATTGAACTACATGACTTTGCAGATTCAAGATAAACTCGCTTAAAGATTGAAGGCGATATGCGTATTTTTTTAAAGAAACTACCCCAATCGGATATGGACTCTACTCACACCGGGCTGGTGTGGATCCTTAATGTGGACGACGCCAGAATAATTCTCGAAATATACCATAGCAGCTTTTCTGATACGCTAGTGGTATAATAAAAGTAATTATCCTGAATAAATAAAGATAAAAATAAAATAAGCAAGAACTTGGAATTAATACAATAGTTAAGGGTAAATTAATAAATTACCAATTCATGACCCAAGGGTCATAATATAATAAGTTCATATGCCAAAGTAAGATTTTGATAAATTGAATTGAGAATAAAAATGAAAGTGAGGACCAAAGGTACAAAAGAAAGATATTAGAACAAAATAAAGGAAGAAAAATTAGGAAGAGACAAGGCTTGAAAGAAAGAGGGAGGAAGTTTCTCCTCGGAAAGCGGAATAAAAAGCGTGACAAGACAATGTTATAAGACTAAAGAATATCTCTATTTGCTCAGGAGAAAGGAGAGCAAAAACTGATAAGAGAGAAAGAGAAGAGAAAGTGAAGAAGAAGAAGAAGAAGAAGAGAAAAAGAAAAGAAGAAAGAAGGAAAAGAAAAGAGGAAGATCACAGGTGCGGAACTACATGCTGTGTAGAAAGTATGGATACATGTCTTGAGTTGTATAGGACTCTGTTTTCAAGTTCAGATGGAAAAGTATCGATGTTCAGGACAATAGTATGGGTTTCAGATAGCGGTATAGAAAGTATAGATACATGGTTTAGAACCCTATCTCGTATGGTTTGGGTTTGGAACCTCCCAAACCTCATTTCTTGTTAGTTGAGCTGGTATGAGCTTCACGCCCTATAGATGTGTTTTGGGAAGGGATCTGAAGGTAAATTAAAACCAAGAAAATTCCCTATTTTGATCATATGCAGTAACCGGACCTAGAACAGGTTTTCAAGCCAGAAATAAAGTGAATTTTAGAAGTGAGTCCTCCTAGTAATTGTAGCCACATCAATGAACTCTGATGTTAGGCTTTTGAATTTCTTTTGATTTGGACCTCTGTAGACCGTTGTCCTTTTACCGAGGTCACTCAGCTAGATCTCGTCAAGTCGTCTGAGCTAGCCGGTCAACTAGCCGGACCTTAGAACAGGTTTTTGGGTCAGAAATAAAGAGAATTTGGCAGTAAGTCCTTCTGGGAAATTGTAGCCACATCAGTGAACTTGATGTTAGGCTTTTGAATTTCTCTAATTCGACCTCAGAGACCTGCTATGGTCTTTACCTCGGGAATACCAAATGGGTGAGAGGTAAGCCATGAGAGTCGTTCAACAGAGGTCGCAGACCCTCATGCAAAGAGGTGAGGGTCGCAGACCTCACGCAAACGAGGTCGGCAGGTTAGCGTGACCTCATGCAAGCCAGAGGTCTCGTTGCATTCCTCATGCAACAAAGTCACTGCACCTTGTTCAGAGCTCAGCTCGTCCCAGAGAGCTCAACTCGTCCTCAAGAGCTCAATATCATGAAGAGCTCCGCCGTCCCAGAGCTCAAATTGTCCAGCTCAGTCACCTCGTCGATTTGACTACGGTGATGACCTCCAACTTCGAAGGTCATATCTCCTTCTGCCCAACTCCGATTTGGTGTTCTTGACTCTATGGAAAGCCCATTGAGTCAAGAATACATTGATATGGCGAGGAGAGGTTTAAAAACAGACTGAGGTGATAGATCGAGCTCGTCCAGGTCAGGCTTCGCTCGTCCAAGCCAGGATTTGATTACGTTTGACCTCCTAACTTCTACACATTCCTTCGTCTAACTCCGATTCGGTGTTCTCTGACTCCTCTATGGAAATCCATTGAGTCAAGAATACATTCATATGCATGAGGAGGATATTGGTGTCAGACCGAGGTGTTAGAACAAGCTCAATCAGGTCAGCTCTACCGCTAGCTCAGTCACTGGTCAGGGTTAACTACGTATGACCTCCAACTTCTAAGGTCATATAACTCCTTCTGCTCGAACTCCGATTGCAGGTTCTTGGACTCTATGGAAAGCCCATTGAGTCAAGAATACATTGATATGCATGAGGAGGATAGTAGGTGTCAGACCGAGGTGATAGATCGAGCTCGCCCAGGTCAGGTCAGCTCGTCCAGTTCAGGATTTGATTACGTTTGACCTCTAACTTCGGAAGGTCATAACTCCTTCGTCCGAACTCCGATTCTGGTGTTCTTGGACTCTATGGAAAGCCCATGGAGTCAAGAATACACTGATATGCTTGAGGAGAGTACTAGGTGTCAGACCAGGTGATAGATCGAGCTCGTCCAGGTCAGGTTAGCTCGTCCAGTTCAGGATTTGATTACGTTTGACCTCCAACTTCGGAAGGTCATAACTCCTTCGTCCGAACTCCCGATTCGGTGTTCTCGACTCTATGGAGCCCATTGAGTCAAGAATACATTGATATGCCTGAGGAGGATATTAGGTGTCAGACCGAGGCGATAGACGATCATCCGCAATGCGCGCCTCGTCCAGCTCAGATTTGATTACGTTTGACCTCCAACTTCTGATATCATAACTCCTTTGTCCAATCATTCGAAGTTCTGAACTATATGTTCATTGAGAAAGAATGCAACCATACATAGTATGATAAAAGTGGAACTAATATTAGGGTCCAAAATAAGAAAATGAAGCGTATATGTAATAATCATAGTATATCATGCATAATATAAGATAGATACAAGTATAAGATAGATAAAAGTACAAGTACATATATAAGTACCTCAGTATAGGTATAAGTTTTGTAACTCCTACGGGAGATAGGACAGTATGATAAAGTACATGAAAATATAAGTTAACAAGATATAAGATGTTACGAGGAATGAGTACATGTACACGAATAATAAGCATGTATGAATATAAGAATGAGTAAATGCATGCATGATGATAGGTTATATGCAAATGTTATAGGCTAATATATGAGATGAAAATATGATAGAACATGATATGAATACAAGAGTGAAGAGATGGAATATGAATAGCTAAAACATGAACGAAATGCGATATGGAATAGACATATATGAAATGATATACATGTATTGTAAAGAAAGAAATAGGAGAATGGTGATATGAAGCTACATATAAGAAAACGAATACAGATTAAAGTAATGATAGTATATATATCAGATATAACAGAATTATATGTATGGAACATGTATATAATCATGGGTATATGATAAGTATAGAATATGACATAAGTATATGAACGCTATATGTAAATGTGTAAAGTGAGATAGATACGTAAAGCTAAATTCTAGCATAAGAATAAATGATGGTATATATATCTCATATATGATTACCGAATGACAATAATGATCTAGCATAGATATACATCAACATAAAATACACATGGATTGTCCGCTAGGAACCTAGTGAGGGATAGATAGACATGCCTATAGGAAGATACAACTTGTCGTTGGAAGATAAAGATACAAATATCGAGGCCCCTGTTGCGGATGTGATCCCGCTTTGATCACTACAGGGCCTCCGAGTAATACCACGCCTTCTGCCCTCAATACTTTCGGACCACCGCTTCATACAAAGAGTATAGCGCCTTCTGCCCTCATAGTTTCCTTTATCCACTCTGGGTTTATGCGTGCATGAAACATAAAACAAATGAAATGTAGAGAACATATGACACGATATGAGAAGCATAGCACTGCCATGCGATGATAGTATGACAAGTATACAAGTACAAGAAGCAAAGTGTCAATGACATGGAAAGTATATGAACAAGTACAGTACATGAAAGAGAAAGTAATCTGAAAAGTATAACAGGAAAACAATATGTGAAAACAATACATGAATACAATATATGACAATACATGATAACAGTATGTGAAAATAAAGACATGATCTAAGGAAGAGAGAAACAAAGATACGAGGTCGCGACATGAAAATAGAACATATCAAATGATATAAGATATATGGAAAGTAATATATGTATAAGAATATGATATGAACAACATAGGTTATGTGATTATAAATATATAGTAGACATACCTAATGAATAGAGGGAACATGCTATGAAATACATGATAGAAACGCATAAGTGCAAAGAACTGCGAGATAAGTAAAAGATAACAAAGCACAAGAATACAAGAAAAGTATAGATAGAGATATGTCAAAGACAGAGAACATGTGATACGTATTGGTAATGTAAAGACGATAAGTAATATAAAGTTATATGCATGTATAAGCTCGAGATGGTCACCATTGGTGGTTGTCCATGCTTATGTTCCCACTAAGCGTAAAGCTTGTGCTAATGTGTGTTCAATCCTGCAGGTACGTATGTTATGACAAGGATAAAGGACAGACATCACATCAAGAGAAAGGTGCCAGTTCTGAAATGATAAAAACAAACTGCGATCGTTTCCATGGGATTCCATGATTTGTATTAGAAAGAAAAAATTGTACATGTATAAGTAAACACTCAAGATATGTATATAGATGTTTGTATCACCACACCCTGTGGTAGTTGCTTTTATATATGAAAATGGATTTTGTTATTACGTAAATTGCTTTGTATAACCAGGTACAAGTCTCGCCTCCGAGAAAGAACAAGTCAATGAGTCTCAGCAAGATATAGCCTCGCACCTGACTCTAGCTTGGATCCGCCAATCTGCCTGATCGAACTGGGGTGTGACAACGCCGAACAGGAGCTAGAGTCAACTTGCAACTTAGAGCCCAAATTGGAGAAAGGATAGAACAGGCCATACTGCTAGACTTCCCCTCATCTAATAATGAGACTGAATACGAAACAATCATAACCGAAGTCGACCTTGCAAAGTCCATATCCTCAAAAAAACCCATCATACGCATGACTCTAACTCGTAGCTATTTAAAAATCCAGAATACGAACACGAGACCAACGCATAGTCAAGTATGTAAGTCCTGTTGTGACAACGACTGTGGATTTTGCAATGGGTTCGGTCATATCCCGTGAGACTCGAACAGTGCAAACACTTGGGCAAAGAAGTTGGTCCCATCCAACCCAATAAAAGAAACAGTGTTCCTTCTTGTCTACTACTAGTCGTCGTCATCTATTACAACTGACCAGGTGAGTTAGATAGACAAATCTTCTTGGCTAACCCCTATAATGCATTATTTAAGCTTGGGAGAGATGCTAAATATGGTCAAGCCCATAAGATCCAAGTCCTGTTAGGGTTTTCCTCAGAATGGGCAATGATGCAGGTTGCCCTTAGATGAGTCGTATCTTAAGTGTCTCACCTCTCAATAAGGATAGTATAAACTGACAGAACTCCATGAAGGATTATGCGGAAACCATCTATGCAGTAGAACTTTAGTTCACAGGGCCCATACTTTGACGCCCTAAAACCTAGGGGTCCCATTGACCACCGTCAACCTGCGGAAACCTGTGTGTCTTATATCATAAGACCCATACATGAGTAAAATGATCCAATAGGGCCCATCATCCATACTCGTCCATACGGTCACATGACCATACATTTCTATAGATCCAAGAGTTATTACATCACTCCTAATACAAAACATATATTAAAACTAGTTCGTTCTAATATATACACAAAACAAGAATAAAGCCACGTCCGTCCGTCTATAATCCCACGCCATGAGCGTCGTTCTCCTCGTACCGTCTCAGACCGTGCGGAGGTCCCATCGACCTGGCAGGAGCTTAATCGCCAGCAGTGATAATCCTACAAGGGATATTCCCACCTAGGTGCACATGCAAATGATCAGGCTTCACAATAAACCAACAACCAATCCGCAGATACATGTTTGGTCTCTATCATGGAAAACTACATGCATGTATGAGACGACACTCTACATGCCCCAAGTACCGGGTCAACCTCCGACCCACCACCTAATGCAAGTGCCAATGGGAAGTCACTACCCAGTCGGGCCCGACTCCCATCTCACAACCTGTAGTCTATGTGATATTTATTTAATCCTGCTTTCAGGTCTTTTTGGTATCAGAATCGATTCAGGCTACAGCAGGGTGCCGAATCAACAATATTTGTCCTAATTTCCCTTATACACAGCAAAGCTATCGCAAAGATAGCTATCTAGGGTCGAACTCAGATGGCTTCTTTCAGACAGGTACGACTAACAAAATAAGTTCAAAATGGTGAATTTCACTGATTTAAGGAATTTATAAAAACAAATGGGTTTTGGTAGTGCGATTGATATTAAAATGAAGAAAATAAGAAAAAGAACTCAAGCATCAAAGTTACCGCTTAAGGTCCTATACCTGAGGTTATCAATATTTTCCTCGCGTTGGGGACGATGATCTATAGTCATTTCCCAAACCGGATCTTCATTTGGCTTTTAAAAAACTAAACCCTAAAATTTTTCCTTTTGAAAAACAGCATTTACAAAGCATAAATGTTCCCCGACAGTGAATACACGTCCCCTGATCTACCCTACAGTGACTCATAGAAGACAACTAACCGAATCTCAGTGGATCTAGCAATAAGCATCCACTGAACCCAAAAAGATTAAGCAACACCGGCCATCCAAGGCATTCAGGGGATTTAAACCTACATGAAAGATATAGAACACAAATACCCATAACGCTTACGTTAAAAACAGGGAACCAAATCTTACTCTTAAAACGCCACCCGCATTCCCTCCCTTCACTCTGATGAGAATGAGCCAACCATCCTCAGTTGTCATCCTCATGGATGCTCAGCAAATGAGAAAATGGAAAAGAAAGGGAAAGAAATGGGCGTAGAAGAAGGGAAACCTAGAGAGTCGAAGCTTCTCCGCCACTTTATTGATGAATGTTATCCAACGTTGCTTGGCTTTGGGGCTTTATAGCCAACCCTCATACAAAAATACCACCAAAACCAAAAAGCAAATACTATTACAATGAGGGCAATTTTGGGAAGAAAGCCAAACGGTGACAAAAAGCAAAACAAACGGCAAATAGGAATCTGTGTATAGATGAATAAGAGCAGCGCTGTGGACATGTAAGGTAGATGCAATTTCATGTGTGTCAGGACTAAAATTTGCTCTACTTCATTTTTCTTCGTCAAGCTTCTTCTTCCTGGGTCTCTGATCATGCGAAGCTTGACTCGAATTCTTCATGCTGGATCGACTAACAATTTTGGCATGATAGCTCCGCAAAACTACAAAATGACGCCAAAATGCACCGCAGAATAGCAGTGGACCTTAATGTGTAACCGGGCACAATTACAATGATTAGTACACAAAAAGCACTCAAAACCTATAATAAATAGGGTTCAAAATAGCACTTTTTGGGCACTAATCAAGAACTTTTCGAGGTCTCACCGCGGGTTTCTTACACCCTCCGACATTTTTCGAGCTTTCACCAAAGGGATAAGCCGGTTCAAACTGTGTTTTCAAGCTTTTCACCCGAGGGGGTATCTATCCCTACTTGTTACGCCCGACACATTTCATTTTCCATTTCATTTAACATTGTGGAACTCCACCGACTTCGGTCCCATTCCCAAGCCCACATGATTGAACACCAAACGTAGTGCCAAATCAGTACCATGTACACACACTCATGTAATGTGGTGTTACCGCACACCAATGTAATGCAATTTGTGCCACTGCACTCAAACCCATGACCAATGTATGAAGACCTCTACATGGACATTCTACACCGTGCATATGGGTGTGTTATGAACACTCATGCTCCAATGCACACAACATTTCATATATTTAGTTCAACATCAACATACATGCACTACGTTAACATTCCATACATTCAAATCGCACATCACATAAGCATGCACTCCATCCTTTCTATCATCTCGGCCCATTCATGTCAACATATCATTCAAGCATGTATTAACATAATTCCAACCATTACTTGTGTGCAATGCCATAATTCATACTGCCGAGACATAGTATACCGCCTATACAAATTTCAATGCATATAATTATTTCCATCTTTATCACACATATATCACATATTCCAAGATGTTATTCAATTTATGGCAATAACACACAACCATTCCCGACCATAACTCGCCATGCTTGGCTCTGAAATAACTGACTTAGTCCAGAAAGTCTAGTTTTTGTAACTACCACACAAAACGTCCAACACGCAATTCCCTGCTCAGGCCATATGCAGTCCCAAGCATTTCGGTCACAAACCAATTCCAAAAACAGAAGTTCCGGAAACTAGAAAGGACCATTCCTCAACTTTTCGTGACCCAGCCCAATGTTCAGCCTTCATTTTGGCTGAGCACTTTATTTTATTAAATTCTGTGACTCAACGAAGCTTCAGAGTCTACATGAATTGGAGTTCTGGAGGAGAGTTATGGTCAGTCCAAAGTTAACGTATGATTCACAAGGGTGTGCTGGAATTCGTGGGCACACCCCGTTAACCATTATGCTAGGATTTTGCCATCCTGCACACGTTGTTCGATCTCTGACAGTCTCAAAACTTAAAACTGGTCTTGACCATCACAATAATCACAAACAAGCCAATAACATACAAATTCACTTAAACCGAACGAAACCCATATGCCATTACACCTGCCCCTGTGCGTGTAACAACTCAGAGCAGAGGAAACCTACCTCAGAGGCTGCCAGCTCCTGGTTCTTGGTCAGTCCGTGTCCACCACCGTGGCAACACTCCTCCTTTTCCTCTTCTTTTTCCCCTCTCTTCCTCCCATTTCTTCTTTTCTTCTTCCTTTTCTTTCTTTTCCTCCCTTTCTCCTTTCCTTTCCTCCCTTTCTCTTCTCCTTTCCTCCCTTCCTCTTTTCCCTTCCTCCTTCTCCTTGCTGCTGCCCCCTTGCTTCTACGTATAAGCCAGTTGCAGCCCCTTATATAGGCCTTAAAGGAGCCATGCATGTTGACACATGGCATGCCATATGTCACACACATGGCTTGCCATGCATTATGACACATGGCTCACATGTCATCCATGGCTCACCATGTCGCCCGACACCTGCTCGAACACGTGAATTGATCATCTCTGACCAACGAAATTTGACTGGTAGCTGATTTGCGAGACGATTCCAACGGTGCAATTCGTTTCATCATTCGAGATCTAGAAAAATCCCAACTTTTCTCCGGACTATCTCGGTAAATTATCGTTCCCCCCCTCCCCCTTAAAATAATTTCGTCCCAAAATTCACACACACATACACACGATCAAACACATGCATATGCGATAGTCATTTAAAACATTAATAACTAGAAAGCGCACCTTCCCCGTCAAACAAGAAGGGATAGTCATGCATCGTGTCCTCAAGGTCCCATGTCGCTCTCCTTGATTCCTCTACGCCACAACACCCACAAGCCTCACGCCTTGCCACGTAAAACCCGCTCTCACGAGTCACGACACCACTGTCCCTCCGAAGGTCCCATCCACATCAAATAAATGCTTCTCCCCAATCCACTATATGAGCCGGGATCCGATGTACTTCTGAGCATAGAGATGTGAAACACCCATGAACGCCGACAAACCGGGCTGACAATGTTAACCGATACGCAACCGCGCCCACCCGCCTCAGCACCCTCGGGCGGTCCAATGCACTCTGGGCGACAACTTCCTCGCTTGTCAATCCACCACCATCTCTAGGCATCACCTTCAAGAAGACATGATCACCCGCCGAACTCTAGAGGTCGTCGTCGTATATCGCCCAGAACTCTCTCGCCTGGCCAAGCAAGAAGGAGACACTTCCGGATCATACCCACCTTCTCCGAGGTGTCTCTAATCACCTGGGACTGATGGAGCTCTCTCCCACTCCTATCCAAATACCTGATCGACATGGCCTCCCGTAGAGAGCCCCATAGGCGCCCATTTGAATACTGCCGATAAGTATCAGAGGCAAACTCTACCAAGGGTAAGTGCTCCTCCCAACCACCCTCGAGATCCAGACGCATGCTCGCAAAGATGTCCTCTAAAAACCGAATAGTCCGCTCCGACGACCATCCATTCAGATGAAAAGCAGACCATCGACAGCCATGGTCCTACGGCCTCCTGAACTCTTCTTCCATAATTGAGCCATAAACCGAGGATCCAGATATGATACTATGTGGAGACCTGCACCCCGTGCAACCGAATCCATCTCCCGTGATATACAACTGGGTGCACTCCTCCAGCAAGGTGAAGGTCATTCGCACGACTTAAAATGCCAACTTGGTGAGTCTGGCCCACTATGAACCACACCGCATCATGTTACGATGTCCGGTAGTGAGTCACAAAGTCCATCGCGACAGCCCCACTTCCACTTCGCTATCTCCAATGGTCGAGAAGCCCTGCTAGCCTCGGTGTTTCAAATTTACCTGGCCGGCACGTGAGACACCGGGGTCGGACAAAACCCAACATGCCTCTTCATCCCGCACTGCACACCGGGCGACGGGGTCATGATAATTCAGCACTGACGACGCTCGAATCAGAGCAATGGAACTCCCCCGAGATTCCTCCTCGAATCCGCCACGACCGGACCACAACCCGTCCCTATACCGTAAGACTACCATCCGTGTGATAGCCTGCCTTTAGTCCACACTGGATCGTACGTCCCTGATGGATACTAGTTCCGCGTCCTGCCCCTGAGACTCTATCACTCTACTCAGTAGAGACGACGTAGCCATCAAACTTCTCAAGGTACCCTGAGCCTGCTCATTGTACTACAGTCTGAACGGCCCCACTGTCTCGAGCATCCGCCACTCCCGGGAAACTATACTAGCCAGTACTCCCCGTGACTTTTGGCTCAACGCATCGGCCACCACATTTGCTTTACCAGGATGGAAAATGCAAAGTGAAGTCGTAATCTTCGAAAAACTCCATCCACTTACGTTGCCTCATGTTGAGGTCTCGGCCGGCTATGAAGATGTATTTCACTCAGGTCTGAAACACTCGAACTTCACCATAAGTAAAGGGGCGCCCAAATCTTCAGTGGCAAAGATTACCATTGCCAACCCATGTCAGCGCGTGGGGTAATTCTCGCTGTGATTCTTCAACTGCCGAGAACCATAAGCCATTAAACTTTCCCACTAAGCACGTAACACATCCTACCGTCTTTTAAAGCATCACTTCAAGACACTATGTACCTCTGTCCCCTTTCTGGGACTATTGGAATAGGAGCTGAAGTAAGCCTCCTCTTCAATTCCTGGAACGCTCGCTTACATGAGTCATCCCACACAAACTTGACCTCCTTCCGTGTCAATTCACATAGCTATTAGTCGGAGAAATCCTCTATAAACCTCCCTTGTAATCACTCACATCCCCAGAACTACGATCTCGAAGACTGACTTCGGTCTCTCCCAACTCATCAAAGCCTCAACCTTAACAAAATTTTATTGATTAAACCGACACCACGTGTCCCAAGAAACCCACCTTAGTATGCCAAAACTTGCACTTATTGAACATGGCATACAATTGATGATCCCTCAAAAGCTTTAGTACGATTCTCAAGTGATCCTCATGCTCCACCTTCGACTGGGAGTAGATCAGGATGTCATCAACAAAGACCACCACAAATTGATCTAAATAAGGTTGGAACACCCTATTCATGAGGTCCTCAATGCCGCCAAGCAGCATTCAATCTAAAGGGCATCACCCCGTAAACTCAAAGTGCCCATACCGCCATGAACTCGCTTTTAAAGATGTCTCGCTCTCCCTAACTCTCAACCGATGGTAACCAAAGGCGATGGTTTATCTGGGAGCAACTCGCCGCTCTCTCGCCTGATCAAACAAGTCATCAACTTCTGCAATGGATACCGATTCGATTGTAACCTGCTCAACTGGTTTATAATCGATGATAGTTTAGGCTGGTCTATCCTTCTTTCTTCGCAGTCAATCGTTTTCCTGGGCGGCGGCGTTCGTCTAATGAAACCCTTTGCCCTGAACTCCGGGACTGACCTCAGCTCTCGCAATCCTCAACCTGGGCGCCATCCTATGAGTCATGAGATGGGCGATGTACTGTGATTGCAACCCCACGCGGAAGTCTACGCCCCCGGAGGTAATCCCGCAGGCTCGTCCGGAAAACATCCTCATACTCGCAACCACCCGAGTACCCATCCCGTCCCACTTCCATCCTCCAAGTTAAGGCTAGCTAGCCAACCCATCAACTGCCCGTGCCATCTTGAATAATACACAGTATGGGGTGAAGCATCGTGCCTATTCCCCTGAAACACAAAAAAGGAATGTGAGACACCGGAAAATCCAGATTTCCTAAGGAATGATAAAATGGTAATTTCGATCAAAATCCGGAATTTTTCTAGATCTCGGATGAAGAAACGGACTTCACCGTTGAATCGTCACAAATCTAGCTACCACATCACTTCACGAATTCCGAGACAATGCACTTCATCACGCTTTTCGAGGCACCGAGATGACGTAGACACTTAAGCACGTTTTAGACGGCCAAGAGGTGACATCGTGTCCAAAGGCAGATGCGAAATGAAACTTGAGCTCGAAGTGAGGCTCACTTCGAGACACACATCATGCCATCAAGTGAAAAAACCCCGCTGCGATGGATAAGGATATGCTGCATCCCACGACCCAACGGGAAGCTGACATCGTGGCGACGAGAGGACAAGTCCTCTTGACCAAGTCTTCCAACCTGGTTTGGGAGTGAAGGAAGAAAGAGAGAGAGAGAGAAAATGGAGAGATATAGAGAAAGAGAGGGTTTTAGAGAGAGAGAGGCCTGATCTCCCTCTCTAAAATTCCTCACATCTGACCTACGAGTCCGACGAGACAAGAAGAAGCTGCTCCCACTCGGCACCACGCAAGTACGCTCGCCTTGGGGAGTTTTGATAAACCCGAAAGGCAGGGGCTTTTTCTCCTACTGCTTTACTTTTCGCTAGCTACTACGTGAATTCCGACAGTGACGGTTGAGGCTTGGATGGCCATGGTCTCGATTCCAAAAGATTTGGACCGACTGAGGAAATCCCTAGAGTGATTCGGGATTAAATTTACCCGCCGTTTCCAGGTGATTGTGTGGTATCGTGTTATTGCCATGAGCACAACATGCTAAGTAGAGCCAAGGGGCGCCCAAGATTTAACTGTTTGGATCGCACCTAGCCCATGTGAGCTAAGTTTATGTTATTGTTATAAATTAAATAACATGATGTGTAAATTAATTATGTTAATATACGATGATATATATTATATGTGTCACTAGTTTGTCAGGTCATTGCATCGCACTTGCTTTAAAGAACTCCAAGTAGGGAAATTCCATCACTCTGCATTGCTCACCTCGGCCGTGGGGATATATTTTTCAATTTAATATACTTAGGATGACGCATCCAGGACCTTTAGAAAGTGCAGAACCCACAAGACGACCTTTTTATTCTCAGATTTTGCGAAATTCTCGGGCAAGAGACCCATTTTTGTATAAATTGTAATTAAATACAATTGTAATAAACTATTTTTGTATAAAATTTATATTTGTCAGAGGATGTGCGCCCGTTTCAGTCGTTTACATGTACGTGCCTCATGAAGTAAGACATAGACTCTCGTTGATCGTAGTCAACTGACACCCTGCTCAGGCGTCACAAGGCCCATCCGTAGGCAAGAATCCTCATACGATCACACCTACAAATCGCATGTGTCACAACCGGGCATTAAACCTAATATCCCAACTATCCGTCTGCTTCGAACTCCTAAGGTTACGTTTCTCAACCCTAGCGTTCGCATTTCCTATATACATCCTACCACGTATATAATTCATGCAATTCATAACACATAACCACGCACATACAATCAAAGCATACACAAGAAAACACACAATGCATGCTAGTGATCTAACTCGTCCCGCGGGCTCCCAGTAACCTCCTACATAGACCTTGATAACAAACTATGATCTAGATATCAAGCACTAGGTAATTCTAACCCAAACTCCGACACCAAGCTATACCAAGCTGTGATACTCTTATACCTTAACGACTACGTGCCTAGCGTTCCCCGCCTCAAGCCCTGTGATACTGCGTAACTATGCTCCGACATCGCTTCACCCCCAACCCGGGGTCCCATCGACCAATCGCCAACCCGGGAAACTCCAGGTGTCTCATATCATGAGACCCATACATGGAGTAAAATGACTCATCAGTGGCCCATCATCTATACTGGCCCATACTCTACAGCATGACCATACATTTCTTTATAGATCCAAGAGTTATTACATCACTCCTAATACAAAACATATATTAAAAACTAGTTCGTTCTACTATATACACCAAACAAGAATAAAGCTACAATTAAATTTCATTTCATAATCCCTGCGCCTCTAAGGAGCGCCGTCTTTCCCGTACCTGCTCGCACCTGGGTGCGGGGGTCCCACGACAGAGCTAACGCCCAGTAGAGATAAATCCAACAAGGGCTATTCCCCACCCAGGTGCATGCAAATAATTATTTCACAAGCCAAACTAACAACCAATCCATGCATACATGTTGTCCTATCATGGAAAAAACTACATGCATGTCTCGTGACGACACTCTACATGCCCCATGTACTCGGTCAACCTTCGACCCACCACCCAATGCAAGTGCCAATGAGAAATCAATACCGAGTCAGTCCCGACTCCCATCTCATAACCCGTAGTCTATGTGATATTTATTTAATCGTTTCGTGTCTTTTTGGGCAATAGAACTTTCTGGTCTCACTACCTGCCCTTACACCCTCCGACATTTTTCTAGCTTTCATCTATGGGATATGTCACAACTGTGTTTTCAAGCTTTTCACCCGAGGGGGGTATTCCTCTATCCCCTATTTGCTACGCCCGACATTTCATTTTCCATTTTCTTATTTAACACTTGAACTCAATTGACTCCCTGCCCCATTCCCAAGCCCACACGATTCAACACCAACCATACAATCGCACTATACACACACTCTCATGTAATGGTGTTACCGCACACCAATGTAATGCAATCGTGCTTGACCGTGACTCAAACCCACATGACCAATGGGCGAAGACCTCTACACGGGACATTCTACATCGTGGCACTATGGGTGTGTTATGAACACTCATGTCTAATGCACACAACATTCATATTTAGTTTAACATCAACATACATGCGCCATATGTTAATATTCCATACATTCAAATCAAGACATCACATAAGCATGTACCCATATTTCTATCATTCAGTTCATTCATGTCAACACATCATTCAAGCATGTATTAACATAATTCCAACCATTACTTAGGCAAGTAATGTCATAATTCATATTCCAAGCTGAGACATAGTATGTCATCCATACAACCCAATGCATAAAATTATTTCCATCTTTATCACACATATATCACATATTCAGCATGTTATTCAATTTATGGCAATAACACACATAGCCATTCCCGCCATAACCGGGCCATGCTCAAGCTCAAATAACTGACTTAGTCCAGAAACGCTTTTTGTAACTACTACACAAAACCCACGCACTCCCTCGGCCGTGCCATATGCGCCCTAAGCATTTCGGTCACAAACCGATTCCAAAAACAGAAGTTCCGGAAACCAGAAAGGACCATTCCTCAACTTTTCCGGAACTCCGTACCCCAATGTTCAGCCTTCCATTTTGGCTGAGCACTTTATTTTATTAAATTCTAGACTCAACGAAGCCATGGAGTCCAAGAACGCGCGATCTGGTTCGACGAAAGTTATGGTCGCCCAAAGTTAATGCGGCCGATCCACAAGGGTGTAGCGGAAATTTGGGCATTCCGCTTCCACTCGCCCGATTTTGCCATCCCGCACACGCTTGTTCTTGGCCTCAGATCGGGCCCCAAACCCTATAAAACCAGTTCTTGACCATCACACAATCACAAACAACCACACAACATAAATTCCGCCCTCTAAACCGAACGAACCCAGGCCATTACACGGCCCCCTAGGCGTAAAATAACCAGCAGAGAGGAAACCTACTCTTCAGAAGCCGCTAGCCTCCGGTTCTCACATCCAAGTCCGCCTCACCGCACAACACCCTTCCTTTTCCTCTCTTTCTTTTTCCTCTCTTCCTCCCATTTCTTCTTCTTTTTCTCTTTCCTTTTTCTTTCTTTTCCTCCCTTTCTCCTTCCTTCCTCCCTTCATCTTTTCCCCTTCCTCCTCCTTTCCTCGTCTCGCCCCTCGTCTACGTATAAGCTACCGCAGCCCCATATATAGGCCTTAAAGGAGCCATGCATGTTGACACATGGCATGACATGTGTCACTCACATGGCTTGCCATGTGTCACACATGCATGCCTTTGCCTTGCATTGTGACACATGGCTTGCCATGTGTCACCGACACTGTCATTGAATACGCAAGAAATTCGACTATCTCTGCATTCAATCACCCGATTGTAGCTAGATTTCGGGAGACTCCATTCCAACAAGATAATCCGCTTCATCATCGTGAGATCTAGAAAATCCCAACTTTTCTAGACTATCTCAAATTACCGTCCCCCTCCATTTTTTTTTTTTTGAAAATTTTAATTTTAAAATTTTCACAGTTTTACACTTACACAAGGTTATTATTGGCCAACCATGAGAGCAAATGCGGCCACCTAAGTCAGAAAGTGCTACCGCCGCAACGACAAACCCCATCTCAAAGGTGCTCTGGCCAAAATCTAACCACCATCATGAGCCTCACTCTTTCCTCGTTAGGTGGAATCGATATAGTTCACCACTACCTACTGCCCAAACTCAAAAAAGCTATTATTGGTTGCCACCGACTACTTTAGCAAATAGATAGAGGCTAAGGCCTTCGCCTCTATCAAAGACAGGGACGTCTGTTCGGTTATTTGCTTATATATAAATTTTAGCATAAAACAACCAACCTGCTAGCGCATCGATCATTGGGTAATATAGTGGTTTTTTAATTAAAAACCCAAAGTATCGAACCCATAGGGAAGGTGTGATTTTAGCGAGGATTAAGTACCCCAGCTAGTGAAGTCGTTCACTATTTGAGCAGAAGGGTGATTTAGAATGATGGTTAATTACAATTAAAACTAAATTAAACTAACCTAAAGCTTGAAAATCAACAAAATGATCGAGTGAAATGGAAGAAAATCTTTAATGATTAACATTGTAGGGACTGGTTGCATCCATTGTCAAGTTTATGACTTAAAACTGTAAAACACCAATTAACATGAATATATCCTTGTGCTTACCCAAGGAACCCGATACAAGGTTCACACTCTCGTGTCTCCCCTCGATTTCTCACACTTCATTCCTATTCTCCTTTTGGTCCTTCTAGATTCAAAAGTGTGATACTAGTTCTATGGCGAATCAGTCCTTGGGAATTCTATTGGTCTCCTTTCGGTCCTTCCAATAGAATATCCTGGGTTATGCTCTGATCGATCTCATTTCGGTCCTTACGATCTTCACATAAGATTGAATGTTGTCCATCTTAATCAAATCCACTTAGTACTAGGCATTCCTAATTTCCTAGGTCTCTTTGATTAAGTTAAATTGATTTTAATAATTGTGGGACACTAAAGGTAGAAACTAATCCCTAAGGGGATGCTTCCAACTGTCACTCTGGTACCCCTTGAGCTCTAGTTCACCCTCTAGTGCACAACAATTAAGTAAAACCTTGAAAAGTCCAAGATCCACAAGCATACAACCTCAACACAAGCATGGATTCATATAAATCTTTCAATAAAAACCCTAAGTCTACCACAAATTTCAACAATCAGCCTTAAGGGAGAAATTAGCCACTTATAGCAGCCTCAAAACCCAACAATATCATATTTGCACCAAATAAAATACTGACAGATTAAGAATAAAAGCAGAGTTAAGGAATACAAAACAAACGTGTAATCAATCTCGTCCAAAACTCAGCTATACTGTTACAAGATGTCCCCCAACAGTTGGATCTTCCAGTACACGTCAAAAATGAGCTCCAAATCAAGTAAAACTAAAACAAAATAAAAAACCCTAAGTGGATCAAGAAGAAAAGAGGAGAAACCCTAAGGAGGGTGTTCTCCCTCAAAAACCGATCCCCATAATCAAGTCTAAAACACATATATTTATAAGCTTTGGAAAATGGGCCAATGATGGGCTCGCATCGTTTAATGCTTCCTAGCCCCGACATCCTTCACCTAGGCAAACCAGAATGTGTCTTTTTTGTGTCCTTCCTTCACCTCGGCAAAGGGTAGCTTCGCATGTGTGTGAAGGCCTGCCTAGGCGGCGTCTGCTTCGCCAGGCGGACTCGAGGTATTAAAGAATTGACCTTCTCGATTAAACGATATCATAACTCTCTTATCCGACCTCCAAATGCGATGATTTCGTCCCACGTAAAGATAAGAGAGTAGAATCTATCTGTATCAAGCTTGGAGTCATTGGAAGCCATTAGTTAGACTGAAAATGCACAAACTTTGAGGGGTGCTGCATGTGGTGTTTTGGAAAATCTCCCTTGACTTTACGAGGCCGTATCTTTTAATTTCGAACTCCGAATTGGGTGATCTTAAACTCGTTGGAAAGCTTGAGAGATGTAGAACCCATATATATATCATGCTTGAAGTCATGGGAGGTTATGGTACAACCCAGAAATTCATCTTTTTGGCCCTCTTTATGCTCTCTTTGCTTCAAACTCTGGTTCTTCCTTCATGTCAATTAGCTTTTCTTTTGCTTGATTTTCAATCATATTATAACGTCTATTGCGCTACCAGTACTTTTACTTTTACGATATATTCAAACACCAATACGAATACAAATACAAATACGTTTTCAATACCGTAGCTCTATGCTATTTGTGCTCTGATACCACTTAAAATGTGGAGCACCCACGCCCTTTTATAAATATTTAACTGTAACTTTGATAAAACAAAATATACATTCCTTAATTTAAATAGAGTCCATAACTGTTCTTGAATAACGCATTTATACAAATTGGCATTCCATGCCTTTTCAAATACATTTACAAAATATTTATGGTGTTCACCCTGGTTGTACACAATATGTAAAATACATTTCCATACTTTCAAAAAGATATATAAAAAAAAATAATGTGATCCTCTTATGAAGACTTTTACATCTTTGAGTTCAATGCAAAATAATTACAAAATATCATGAATGAAATTATATGCATGAGACAGAAGTATTTATTTATACTTCGCTCCGTTTCACTAAGTGACTCAAGGCCGATGATCTGTCTTGCCACTTTCAACTCCTCGATAATTGCACATGATAAACAACGCGCTACATTTTCATGCTTAGTGGTTCTATATACTCTCTTCCATTTTAGCTTGGGAACTGCTTTCATGCATTTTTCTAAAATAATGCTCTTTAACCTTTGAATGATCAATGCAATATAATACATATATCCATTTCATATACATCCATTTACGCTTTATTAACTGTCCAAAATATGCACTTTCATATGCAATAAATCATTCAAAACACAAATCGTGCATTTCACAATTTTCTTTTCATTTTGCGCTTAAGCGAACTTAACCTATGCTTTCGGTGCATAGGATAACGAATCACCGACACGGTCCCGCTGGGATGCTGACTGGTTATTAAAAATCATTTAATGAACACTACCATTACCGTCTCCGTTGGCTACGGACGGTGACATCATTACTGCTCGCGCAAGATCGCACTTGACCCTTATTGGTATACCAATCTATCCTTAACTCGAATTTAACAGTTAACATTCTATTAAGGGCGTTCAAATCATTCATAGAAAAATACAATATAGCATATACAAATAATTCATTTTTCAATACTCATGCAATTTTGCATATGCAATCATTTTACAATTAATTGCCTCATATCAATTAAAACACTTCAATATGCAGTTTATTGAAAATCATTTCAAATATAGAATAATGATCGTAAGACTTGAAATAAGAAGAGATTTAATGGAGAACAAACTCCAAAATGGAAACAAAAGAAAGAGTCGAAGAATAAACCAAAAAGCTTGTTGTACTTAACTCCAACTTCTAATTCACCGCCCCGGCTTCCTCCTCGTCAGCCCCTATTCCAATACATATAACAATTATATTATTAGTCGGGTATTCTAGGAGTTCTATCTAAGAATACTTTCTACCCGACTCCCCTTTTCCATACATTCTTCCTTTCTTTAGAAAATCCTTAACATTTGTTTTAGGCATTGTTATGCCTCATTTTTAATCATATTTGTGGGTTATGGAACACCCACACAGTTCACTTACACTTAGGGGGATTCGAGAAAAGAAAACTCAACTTAAACCTTAACACAATCAAGCAATTAGTACACTTGGTGCAACAATCAAATTTTTAGCAAATATGTGAGAATCAAATTCTATTAAATGACATATGGTTATATTCTAGACTCAAATATCTTTCCATAGAGTCCAAGAAGGCACGAATTGGAGTTCGGACGAAAAATTTATGACCACTTGAAGTTTGGTACAAATTTTGGAAGCAAGGCCTGTGTAATTCAGGGGCTACGAAATTGCTATGGTGCTCTCCGCTAAAACTCGCAGTTCTTGTGAAAATTTTCTAAGGTTTACTAAAAATTTCTCAGATTCTCTGCTTTCATTTTCTTTTTCCTCTTTTTTTTCATGTTTAACTTAATTTGAAACAATTAGCCAACACTAAAACCAATCCATTTTTATTCATAATGTAACACACACATGAAGAATACCATTTACAATCAATTTCCGATCATTTAAACCAATCCATTTTCAAGTTCAAAACAGAAAGCACAAATGTAAGAAAATCACTACTATTCTGGCTTTGCCAGGTTCATTTCTACCCAAATACAACTAGATTTCCGGGGGTTTAGACTAGATCTATTCATACCTTGCAAGAAGAAACGAAAGCCCTAGTTTTTGCTTCACCAAGTCGAAACTTTTATACCAATCCAGAAACAAATCAATACCAACCAACAAAACGCTTCAAAATCTAACCCAATATAACCCCAAAACTCGTTTATAACCAATAAAAACACTTTTTATCCAAATGTGGGGTTTTTACCAACCCGAACACAACAAAAAGGGGTTAGGGTTTAGTTTTTCTTACCAAAACCTTTGATTCTAAACATTATACTTTTCCTTCTTCTTGATCACTTTTTCCTTTGATTCACCTGAGCAAAATCACCCATCAACTTCCCTTCTTACTCAAATCCTGATGTCCCTTTCAAGCTCTCCTTTTGACGAATGAGAGCAGTCTCTCAAAGACCACATTTTGGTCTTAATACCCTATTCTTTCATAAGGCCTTGCTCGCTGAGGGCCCACTCACCTCTTTTTCTCATTTTTTATCATTTTAACTTTTCATTTCACTTCATTTTCACTTCATCTATTTCATTTTCATTTTAACGTTACACTTAATATGACTCTTAGGTCCTCATTTTACATTTGTACCAAATTTATTTAGCTCTTGTAAAATTTTCGTGTTTTTTTTTCATTTTCAAAGCGAATGCTTAAACGCTCTAAAATATAATTTAATTTATTTTACACCGAACATGTTATAAAACTGTTATGGTACTTAGATGAGCACATATTCTCAGCAGTAATATTGCATCGGAGGATTAGGTGTAATATGGCTGAATAAGGATGTGAATTCAAGCATTTGAGTTATAAAAATACATGAAAAACACACCAAAATGCATATAGTTCACAACTTAAAACGCCATCCAATTTGTGGAAGAATATCACTCGTCGATTCAAATACCTCGCCAATCAGAATCGACAACGGGTCACGCTTGATAGCCAAGTATACAAAAATTTATGTCATGAGTTGAAAATCATAAACTTGTACTCAACCCCGCGATACCCACAAAGCAATGGTCAAGTGGAAGCATCTAACAAAACTCTCTTGACGGCTTTGAAAAAGCGTCTACATTCGGTTAAGGGAAAGTGGGTAGAAAAGTTACCCGGAGTTCTTTGGGCCTACAGAACAACCAACCTGAAGCCGACTAGGATATCTTCATTCGCCCTTACCTATGGGATGGAGGAAATAATTCCTACGGAGATTGGTATACCCACACTTCGAACTAAAATCCCTAAAAAAGCCAATGCTAAAGCCATCACCAAAGACTTAGATATGACATACGAGCTCGACGAAGCTTCAGCTATGTGTATAGCAACGTACCAACAAAGATTGAAAAACCTATATAACAGGCATGTAAAGCCGTGTGCATTCCAAGCCGGAGACCTAGTCTTGAGAAAGGTTTTTGAAAACACGACTGACCTAGTGGCTAACAAATTCTAACCAAATTGGGAGGGGTCATACGTGATTGTAATAGTGGGGCCAGCTAGGTCATACACATTAAATGAACTAGACGAGGCACCTGTGCCCAGAATGTGGAATGCTATGCACCTTAAAAGGTATTATTAGTAAAGTTTTCTTTAAGGGGGTTATCAACAAAATTTCCTTTAGAGTATTTTTCTTTCAATTCTTGGAATATTACCAATCAAGTGTTCTTTAAAAGGCGCATCTCTTTCAATCTGGGAATAACCCCCATTTCAAAAGACCAAAAGTGGCTCACAACCCACCCGGCACTTCAAAATACCTCGTGATGTGCCTCTAAGCCCGTTGTCACCTCTCTGCATCGGATTACGCTTCTCAAATTTACTCCAGACTCTCTCTCTGCACTGCATGCTCTCGCCTCATCGACACTCTCTCTCTCTTAAAAGACCGATGCGGGCTCTAAACCTACCGCACTTTCAAAAGACCGTAAAGAATTCTAGCTTACTAGCACTATGCCTAAGCACAAGAACGACTTTAGACTATTGGCTGTTACATTCCAAAAATGGTGCCTTCCCCGTTGACCTATAAAGTAACCTTACCACCTTCTAGCTTTATAAACTTAACATCAAATCCCTAAAGCAACTATCCTAGTCAAAATTCGAATGTGATGGTTAAAAGGATTCATTACATTTAGCTAAAAGAAAATCATATTTCATTAATACGTCGATAAGTGTTAATAATTACATGAAAGTTCATATATTCTGGCAACCATACGGGTCCCCTTACAAAAACTTCAACAAAAGAAATGAGAGAAAAGCAGTTAGGACGAAAGTCACCGTCACCGGCAGATAAGCACTCCTTCGTGCCCTTTTCATTTCTTCGCCTGACCACCTCTATTGTCAGGGCCTCGTGATCTGCTCTAACCTCAAGAATTCTTCTATTTTGCATCCCGATAATCAAGGCGGGCAAAATATGTCTCGCAAATGCGCTCCGGTTTGAACCCGGTCCCAGTGACTCCCCGTAGGTGCCCTCTAATGGCCTCCCACCCGCTCCCTGACCTCGTCGCCGCAACCCCCCGAAAGTGGACTTTCTCGCCATCCTCAACACCCCATCACCGCATAAACCCCCACTAACCCTATCTAACCATAAGTACACTGCCTCTGGGTCGCCTGTACCATCATAATTTTTAGCTCCCTAGTTTGTGAGCACGCTTCATCATGCCCTCTCAGTTTTCTAGAGGCTCCCGTAGCTGACGGGTAGTCATACGAATCCAGATAACCCATCCATCGTCATGCACGTGTCTCCGCCCGCGACCTCATTGCTCGCGCCGGACCCATCGGGCATCTTCCGACCCAGGGTGTGCTCGACATTTTCTCCGTGGTGCCTCCAGGCGAAAGTCCTGTGTCGACCTCTATGACCTCGTCCTGACATAATGCCAGAATTTAAGGTTAAAGATTTAGTGACACTTTACAATATTTGATGCATACATGATTTAGGCAAAACAATATAGAAGGTAATAGGAAATCATTATAAAATAATTCTATAGGAAATAATCGCTTAAAACGCTGGGTGGAAATGTGCGAACTATCGCCTAAAACTGCCTGATACCAACTGACACCCCTTTCCTATTAACAAGGAATCTCTGCAACTCACAAGAACCTCCCAGCCTAAGCTCGCTTAACCGACAAGCTACCATTAGTTCTGGGTGTTCGTTAAACTCGGTTGGAACCTGCTTTGGACAACGTGGATTATAAAAATTTTCACTTTTCATCAAAATCACCTTTAGATTTAATGGTAATTTCACATAATCCATGCACTAAGGGTCGTTTCAAATACACAAAAATCACCAGATAAAAAATATAATTCCCAATATTTTCCTAAAAATCCAATCCATAACCATAGCCATCAGGGTCCCCATCAAAATATAAGATACGAATTTAATCAACATAATTTTATCAACTATTTTTTCAAAACCATGCATGCATATTTTACAAAAGATATTTACATATACAAAATGTCATTTTAACTTTTATTACGCTTACTTTACATCTTATCTTATATATATATATATATATATATATATATATATATATATACAAAATACATTTCAGAACTGAGGATCTCAAAAGGTCTTTCTTGCCTGCACCCGCACTAAAAAATTATTTAAAATAGTAAAACCGTGAGCCAAACTGCCTGAGTACTATAAGTTCTAAATGTTGTTGTTTGCTATATGTACCTCCCAATATGAAAATCATTGCATAAATGGTCAGAACCGCTTATGATAAAACCGAAGCTTTTTGCTATGGAAACCATTTCAAAACTGCTTCAAAACTATTTCCGCCGTCGAAACTGCTTCTGGTGGTTAATATCCAAAAGTGCTGACATCAACTGGCACCAATCCATCAGGGTCTATTTCAAATACCCAGACGATGCCACTAATCCTGAATTCCAGTGCATCAGAGGAAACCTCTGAACATCATCCACTAATATATCCAAGAACACCAAGTGACTGATAAAGATAATGGAACTCGAAACCAAAATGCTCCTGATGGAACTCCTGAACCAACACCATCACCATGTACTATGTCAGCACGCTTAACTATCTATATATCCCGGCCGTGCAGAGGGCTGCCTCACCATGGTAAATATATACTATATTTAACCCCCAATTGCTGACCAGGCAATATAGTTAGTCATAATATCTCATAACCGCTTGGGCATAATCCGGAGATACATCTGACCGAACTGAAGCAGGTCATCTGTGTGGGTTCTCCCAAACTGTGCCAAATTGTTTCTTAAGTACTGAAATAGAAATTTTCTGTTTAGTATAACAAGTGGGAGGTAAAAAAAATGCTTTACTAATTACATTATATTTTCAAAGCACTTACAAATTGTATTTAAACACTTTTATCAAAACTACTGAGTACTCACCTTTTTCGACTAATTCTTCACCTCACACTGCGCTAGATTATCGTCGTATGCTCCAATCTCCTACACAATCCATACAAAGTACGAATGACCTCAATTTAACGCAACCATAAAACATACAAACTACAAAGTCGACTCATCGGGGCGAACTTCGATTCTAACAAAACTTTTTAATACGCTGCATTTCATTCGATAAGGACATCAATAATATGAGGTGAATGGACCAAATGTCCCTACACACTTAAACGCCCATAAAAACTATCTCGCTTTAAGTATTAACTTTTTTCAAAACGACTACATGCTATTCGATGTATTGTAGACCACACACGCCAGCATAACCACGAATCGCACACTGGTACTCACAATTAAATCTTTCTGTAAATTTATGGAACAAATGTTATCGACGTACATATGGTTAGATTCTAGACTCAAGGACTTCCATACTAAAAACTCCTCGAAAACATTTCAAAATTTTGTCCGACTCCGTCTGACACAATCTCGAAATTTCTAACCCGAATTATCTCGAAAATGGGGCCCCGAAATTCAACCTTGACCAACTGTGTATTATCCAGCTAAAATTATAAACTTAACTAAAATTGAACCGAAATTTCACACCTTCATGGCCTTTAAGAAAATTTCAAGCCATTACATAGCATTTAGGCTAAAAATAACACAAGTAGGAAAATCTCTTACCTCTTGAAGTTTGACAAATTGCTAAGATATTGGTACCTACGCATAGCTCTCGTCGTGTAGTCCAACTTTTGCCTTCTGCTCCAATAAAAATTTATGGTCCGATTTCCATAAATCTGAAAAAGAAGAGAAAAGAAAAAAAAAATTAAAAATCTTTTCTCTCACTCTCCACGCACTCTGTTCGTCCGTCTGCTTGCTTTTTTATTTTTATTTATTTATTTTTATTATTATTATTATTTAGATAAATGATTTATATTGCCTCATTCAGGTCCATTTTTGTTCAGCCTTTTATTTATTTTCGCTCACTTTATTGTAAATGAACTTGTGATCACAATTTCTCGACTTCCGAGATTTTGTAAAAATCTCGCTCTTTGAAGTCATCGGGTCACTTATCACCTTAAAATCAGAAATATTCCCGATTGTCTCAAAATCAATTTAAATTTTTCTAGGTCACTAGATTTCGCGAGATGAATTTAACGGGCGCAAATTGCCACATCCGAGCATCTGTAGTAATTTTCTAAGCCTTCCCAACCATTTTGGCAATTTATTATTATTGTCTCCATATTCGCACTCAGACTTTCACCCTCCACTTTCCTTAATTGCAAAAGTGTCATAATTCTTGAAAACTTACTAATTTCACCCTTAAACAACTTTCAAAAAATTTTATTACTAAGACTACACTACAAGTTTCAAGACATATGCGACCCTTACTCATTTGACACCGTGCACCCTCTCAGATCTACACAAATCCTTCCTTTAGAACATCGCCCGAATGAACAAAACTAACATAAAGAGAATACCTTAATCCGAAAACAACCGAAGATATTTGACTCGCATCCGAGCCTCTCGACCCCACGTAGCCTCCTTAATCCCATGATTCCATAAAACCTTTGACTAAAGGAATGACCTATTCCTCAAAACGTTTCTCTCATGATCTCATCATCTCCATCGGGTCGTCTTATAGTCAAATTATCCTTGGGCCTCTACCGGGATCGATCTCTCGAGTACACGGGAGATCTCGTCACTTCTGCGTACGGATACATGAAACACATTATGAACCTTAGACAACTCCTCGAGGAATGTCTAATCTATATGCCACCGGTCCCACTCGCAATAATCCCATATGGCCCTATGTGGTCTGGCCTCACTTTCCTGCTGCCTTCCAAACTGAGGATTGACTTCAAGAGGAACTTTGAGGAAGACTCTATCGCCCACCTTAAACTGTATCTACCTGCTTGTCTCGCATAACTTTTCCGTCCTGGTCCCTCAGCCATTCCTGGAGTCCTGCCTCTGACAACTGGATCTTATCTAAGGTAATATGTACTAACTCTAGCTCATCGGGCCTCCTCTCATACTCTCATCCCAAAGATACCTGAGTACGACACTTCCGCCATACAATGCCCAAATGGAGCCAGTCTGAGTTTGATTGATAATCATGGTCGCAGCTTAACCCATCGAGATAAATGCGTATCCCGCCTTCCCAACCTCATCACCATGCTCGGAGTATATCCTAGCGCTTGAATACCTTCTCCATCAACACATCATTCCGAGGATGGAAAGTCATATTAAAGTGTAATCGAGTCCCCATGGGCATCCTGTGAACCCACCAAAATCCGCATGTGAATCCTGTGGTCTCGTATGAGACTATCGATATAGGAACACCATGTAATCTAACCATCTCTCCACATATAATCAGCTAACTTGTCCAATCCGGGTCATCAAGTAACCGGGAGAAAATGCGTGATTCTTGCTAGTCTATCCACCATCACCCATATGGCATCAGGTCGTCTCTCGAGTTCCTAAGCCCGATAACAAAATCCATAGTAATCTTATCCCACTTCCATACAGAATAGTAAGGGTCAGATCTTTCCCGCTTGCTTTCGTGTTTCGCTTCACCGCAAACAAGTTAGTATCCGATACGAATCAGAATTTCCTTCTTCATGCCCTTCCACCAATAATGCTCCTGAGTATGATACATCTTAAGGTTACCAAGGTGTATGGCGATGTCAAGAGTGAGCCTCTTCCATGATTTCCCTTTTTAGTTCACCTATTTTAGGTACACACATTCGACTCCCTTTAACTATTACACCATCATCTCTGATCTAGAACTCTGGTTTCCTACCACCCTTAATCTCCGCCCTCAACTTAATCATCTCTGAAACCTGCTTATGACCTTCCTTGATCTCGATCCACCGAAGAGTGATGAACATAAAATGATGCCAACAAGGTCCCCGCATCGCCTAATTCCGCAACTTAACCCCAAAGATCTCAACTCTATCAACAATGGGAGATATATTGTCTGCAGATAAGCATAGGAACCCCGTGCTTCCTCGGCCATGCATCGACCACTACATCGCCTTCTGATGGTACTCTATCAGGCAATCATAATCCTTAATCAATTTCTAACCATCGTCGCTTGCTAAGCTCTTTCGAAAGGTGAAGATATATCGCAGCTCTATGATCTGGTGAATATCTACTAGGAACACCAGAGTAGATAATGTCTCCAGATCTTTAGAGCTAAACCACCGCCGCTAGTTCTAAATCACGTGGGCTCCGTAGTTCCGGCTTCTCCGCTTTAACTCGACAGAAGCATAAGCTATCACTCTACCATCCTCGCATCAAAACACACCATAACCCTTTGTCCGGGAGGCATCATCAGACACCACATAATCGTTCTTTCCTCGACTGCAGAGTGCTTAACACTGAGTCAAGCACACCGCTCGGGCCAAAACTATGATGGCGTGTATCCGACCACTTCACTTCTCGATCCTTTTCAATAGATCAATAACTGGTTGCTATTCAAAATCCTCAACAAATTTCTTGTAACAACCTACCAATCCAAGGAAACTGCGAACTTTAAAAACATTCGTGGGCTGGCCCCGCTCACTATAGCTTCGACTTTTGAGGATCCACACACTAACACCTTTCTACTGAAATTACATGACCCAAGAAAGCTACTTTGTCCAACCAAAACTGGAACTTACTAAACTTAGCGTATAACTGACGCTCTCGAAGAATCTGCAATACTGTCCGGAGATGCTCTGCATGTTCCTCTAGACCGCCTAAGTACACTAGAATGTCATCAATGAATATGATCACAAACTTATCAAAATACGGACTGAATACCCTATTCATCAAATCCATGAACGTAGCTGGGCCATTAGTTAATCCGAATGGCATCACTAGGAACTCAGAGGACCGTGATTCGTCCCGAGCTCTTAGAAACATCATTCTCCTGACCCTCAATTGATGGTGTAGCCTCGACCTTAGTCAATCTGTGAGTATACCGAGATCCCATGCAATTGGTCAAATAGCTCATCTTATATGGAGGCTTCGCGATACCGGCTGCGCATCAAGCCGCCCGATTCACCGCTCCGTAGTCTATACACAACCGTAAGCTTCCCACGGTGAGGTACTAAGTCGGATGAAGCTCTTGCTTAACAATTCCTCCAATCAGGCCTTCAATTCTTTCAACTCGCTGCGCCCATTCTCAGATGTGAACGGATATCTCGCTTCGTCCTCGAATCAATCTGCAATAACAAACTCAATTGCTCTATCCGGAGGTAAACCTGAAATATCATCTGGAAAGACATCTAGAAACTCTTTGACTATGGGGATGTCTTCCAGCCGTGTCCCCTCTTGTCTCTTATCCACCACAAATGCCAAATAACCCTGACAACCTTTCCGGCTTATTTCTTGAGACTCATGGCATTAATGAGACTAGTGGGCACTCTTCTCCGACTTCGAACATCACGCCGTTCCTTTTCTGGGTCGAACCAATCTTACTTCTTTCTTATAGCAATCTAAGGTGGCTCTATGCCTAGATAACTAGTCCATACCCAAGACTATATCAAAATCATGGATACCTAACACAATCAAGTCTGCTGGAAAATCCTTATTCTGGATCACCAATCTACCGCCTGGAACTATCCTTTCAAATATCATAGTATCCCCATTTGGTACGGAAACCACCATACGACCACTCCATAGCTCTGGGTGACTTCCATCTCGGTGCCTCTCAAAGGAATGGTACTGAAGTAATGAATGAGTGGCTCATTCACCAATGCATATGCATCATAATCGTAAACCCGAAATAATACCAAGAATCACTTCGCGATGCATCCGCTCCCGCCGGATCGCAAACACCCGAGCCCGAGTACGAGTCCCACTCGGGAACCCGGCAACCCGATACCGGCTCGCTCCTACACCCCTTACCGCTACGAATTCTACTAGCTATACGCCACCGCTCGAACCACCCCTACCGTACCGACCGGGACCTGCGCCCCGACGTAGATGCTAATGCATCACCCAAAGGTTCTTACAACTGTTTCAGTTGCGACGCCTTTGATAAAGTGACCTTCCCGTCGCATTTGAAACAACCTATCATTGCTCATCCCGCACTCTCCGAGATGCCTCCTCCGACATGTGTGGCACAATGGAAAAGATGATCCCGACGATCTACCACCTCTAGTATTGCCGCAACCTGACGGGATCCCCCGTTTCAGATGTTGCTCCTCGTCCCGAGCCTCATCACGGCCCATTTCTTTCCTTTCTTTCTACTAGACTCCGACCGTGCCTGGCCGACTAATGTCGGAGAATTCTTCTTACTGCCCGTCGCCACTCAGGAACCGAAACCGGGCTCCTTTCTACCTTTAGCAGTGCCTCAACCAGCTCTCCAAAGTTATTTTGAGATGCCTAGGCTAGATGAACTTTAATTTTGAAGTTCAAGCCGGCCATGAATCGCTTACACTTATGTTCCTCATTTTCCTGTATCATAGGCACCAATTTCACGAGCTCTGAAAACCTCTGCTCATATTCTATCACCGCGTGATCAATGCCACCTCAAGAATTCTTCTATTTTTTGCATCCCGACAATCGTGCGCTGAAAATATGTCTCGTAAATGCTCGCCTGAACTGGTCCCAAGTGACTCATGTAGGGCGTTCTCTCTTAATGGCCTCCCACCCGCCCCAGCTCGTTGCCATCAAGTGTAACACCCCAAATTATACCCTAATCCGCTTTGGATAACACAAGCTAGTATAACAGCAAAAGTATATTTATCCGAAATAAATTAAAGATAAAAATAAATAAGCAAGAACGTGAATTAATACACGCTTATAAAATTACTAAGTTACCAATTCAAAGACTCCAAGGGTCATAATTTAATAAGTTCATATCCCAAAGTTATAAATACGTGATAAAGTTTAAATCAAGAGTAATAGAGAGTCGGAGGACCAAAGAGTAATAAAATAAAGATATTATAATGAAATAAGGATGAAAATTGTGCAAGAGACAAAGGGCTTAAAGGAAAGAGGAGGAAGTTTCCTCCTTGACTGGAAAGTGAAATAAAGGATAAGTGCCAAAATAAATATCTCCATTTTACTCTGAGAGAGAGAGAAAGTTAAGAGAAAAGTAAAGCAAGTACACATGTATACAGAAGTGTTATGCTAAGAAAGTTAATGAAAAGAAAAGAGAAGATCACAGACTAATACCAAATTTGAGTATGATATGGTGGAACCCTCTCATTGTGTATGGTCTTGCTTTGAAACTCCCAACTCATTTCTGCTAGGTCGAAGTGAGAAGAGCTCTAAGACTCCTATGTGCAGTGTCTTTAGGGGTTGGTCTAGTTGCAAGTTCAACCAAGAAAATTCCCTATTTTTGATCATATGCAGTTAGCCAGACCTTAGAACGGGTTTTTGGGCTAGAAATAAATGGAATTTAGATGTGAGTCCTTCTGGTAAATTGCAGCCATGTCAATGAACTTGATGTTAGCCAATTTCAATTCGACTCTTTGAGACTGCTATTGGGCCTTTTACTTCCGAATACCAAATGCAGTGAGAGTCACATAGAGAGGTCGTCCACGAGGGTCGCCAGACCTCATGCAAGAGAGGTCACGACACCATGCAAATTGCAGGTCAGCAGACCCTGTCCCGCAGAAATGCCAGGTCCCTAGAGCCCAAATTTTGTCCAGTCGTCGCCGTCTCAGTTCACTAGCATAAGACTTCCAACTTCTGGCCATTGTCCCTTCTGCTCTAACCCGACTGGGTGTTCTTGACTCTATGGAAAGCCCATTGGAGTCAAAATCCATTGATATGCCTGATGGAGGATATTAGATGTCAGGACCAAGGTGTTATACCGAAGCTCGCTCCAGTCGTCAACTCGCTGGCCCAGTCACCAGGTCTGAGTTGACTACATAAGACCTCCTCCAACTTCGAGTCATAACTCCTTTGTTCGGAACTCCGATTGGTGTTCCTGACTCTATGGAAATCCCATTGAGTCAAGAACCACGATATGCCTGAGGAGAATATTATATGTCGATCGAAAGGTTAGACGGTTCGTCCGCGCCAGTCGCCGTCCAGCCTGCATTCGACTGCATTTAATATCCAACTTCTGGCGTCATAATCCTCCGTCCGAACTCCGATTCGATGTTCTAGACTCCATGGAAAGCCCATTGAGTCAAGACCATAAACAGATAGCTTGATAAGATTGGAACTCATGGTTGTTCTAGAAAATATGAAAAACAGTAGGCACTACAGTAATCATGGGCTTATTCATAAAGATGAACGCCTATTATGAATTCAAATAACCATAAGCATATATGGTAAGCATAGTTCTTATGTATAATTAGATATGGAAAATGCAAAGAAATGAATAAATGATTGTATATATATATATATATATATATATATATATATATATCACATATGATTACCGAATGATAATAATTATTCGGGAATATGAGATATATACTGAACATAAAATATACATTGATTGTTTGCTTAGAACCTGGTAGAGGGATAGATGGGCATGCCTATTAGGGAAAACCAAGTCTGCAACATACAAGTTCTGAAATCGAGGCCCCGTTTGGGTCAATGACATGTGATCCCGGCGATCACTGCCCCAGTGGTCACCACGCCCGGCCCTCGATGGATGGTCACTCGCTCGCACAGCTGATGATACCTTCGTATGGTATATCACAAATAGCTTTCGCCTCATGGACCATCAAGTCAAGACGCTGAGTATAGCACCTTTCTGCCCCCACGGACCAAACAAGCTTCATATAGTGAATATACGCTCGGCCCTCATGGATTATAGTTTCCCGATCCACTTCTAAGGTTTATGCGCATGAAACATAAAATAAAATACGTGTATATAAAGAAATGAGAGAATATATGACATGATATGAGAAGCATAAGACTGCTATGCGACGATAAGATACACTACAAGCATCAAGTAAAGTACAAGATGACATGAAAGGTATATGGAAGATGATAAGAAACTGGTTATGAAAAGCATATATATATATATGAGAAATACAAGAATCTTGTAAATGTTATACGTGTTATATGCATTTTGTATGGGCGCGGTGACTCTTATCAGGTCATATTCCCACTAAGCGCAGTTTAGCACTGGTGTTCAATCCGTGTAGGTACGTAAGAGGAAACCGCAGGATCCCACAATCCACATCAAGAAGCTAAAGGCCACGCATCCATAGGCGCCCACCGAAAACCTTTTATACTTTATATTTTGTATACTTAAATTTCAGAAACAACGTAAATATTGTAAATGTCGAACACTTCCATATATGGAGCTTGTATATATATATTTTGCACCGCTACTACGTATCATACAAGTTAATCGCTTAAACATTATATGAATGGAACTAGCTAAAGTTTATACGTGAAGAAAATGACCTCACTTGACACCCTATGCCGAAGCCGGGGCGTCATGCTTTAGTGGTATCAGAGCTCTGTGCTTAGCAAGCCGAAAGCCTAGGTTTAGGCGGTTCGAATAGAGTATATATGATAGAAAAGCCTCGTGTTTAGTAATGTGTCAGCTCGATGGATGTCCTCAGGTTTTGTATAGATGATCGTCCCTCAAGAAGCCACGAGAGTGTTAACCCATGGAACAAGGGTTATCGCCTTCTCGAGCCTCTGAAGTAATGTACCCACGATTTGGCAGAAGCCTTGGTCGAGTAACATCGCAAGATATGGCTCGGTTTTGATAGATCGACCTCTCCTAAAGCTCCACAGACACTATAAGACACGAGCGCAGGAATCACGTCACATGAAGAGTCGAGAAAGCAGACTCGTTAGAAAAGTTAGAAAGGGTATTAGAAGAGGTTAGATGGCTCCCGCGATCGAGAGCATCATCCGCGCCTCACTCATTGCAGGTGAGGCATACGACAGGAAACTAGTGCTCAAAAGTCCAAGGATTCCAAATCCCATGACTCGGGAGTTCTTGTCCAAGAGTTCAGGCAAAGTATGATACCGAGATGTATGTGGATCTCCAAGTGGAAACAGCCTTAAATTTGAAGCAAAGGATATCTATGGCCTCGAATATGAAAGAATTTAGCCATCTTAGCAAATATGCACTGTGGACTGTCCTCACCGAGGCATTTCTGCAAAGTGTGCAATTTGAGGATGGACTGCATGATTCCATCAAGAGGTATCTGCACCTATGACTTCTCTCCAAACAAATGGATTTCTCATCGCTTGGCAATAAGCTGCAATGAAAGTGAGAGAGACTAGAAACGAGCAAATAAAGAAAGATTTCTAAAAGAAGAAGTTTAGAGGAGCTTCGTCCCTCCTAGAAAGAGCTAGAGAATCTCCATCTCAATCAAAATATAGTTCCGCTACGAGAGGTAGAAGGCAAAGGTCCAATGTAGCACGTGGTACAGGTAGAGGTGCTTCAGTTAGACAAGGAGAAATTCCTTAATGCCCTCATTGCCATAAAAGGCATTTGGGAGTTTGTAGGATATTAACAGGAGGGTGGCCTTGCAGTAAGCCTCAAGATTCGGGAAGACAAATTGGCCCCCGGTAGCTGGGTGGATAATATAAGTCAATCAAGGAAGTGGCAGAGGAAGACCATGGCACCACTTTCGACTCGCGATCGCGTAGGGGCCAGTGGCCCATCTCAAAGATAGGGGACCTTAAGAGGATAGTTTCTGAGACAAGATCGTCTCTACGCCATTAGCATCGCACGAGCATATGCAATGAAGGGGCTCGTGGAGGATCGAATGCTCTCGAGGTCATAGGCCATTTTCTTTATATGATATAGAGATGCATGCATTTGACGAATTCTCGATCTACTCATTCATATGTGTGCATGGAGCATGTATTTGACAAAGTACCAAAGAATGGAGAAATTAAATATATGACATGCATGTAACTAGTCCGTCGTGGGGCACAACGTTAGTGTGAATAACATATATAGAAATCAGCCCCATTGTTATACAAACAGAGAGTTTCGATTTGATAACCTTACCATTCCGAGAATTCGACTTGATTCTAGGCATGGATCGTTGTTCAAGCAATCAGCTATCGCTGATTGTGGACAAAAGACTAAGAGCTTGAAATGCTCCGACCAGACCGAGGTAATAAGAGATAGGCATTGGATCAAGTGTAATGTCTAATGTCATCTCCACTATGCAAGCTAGAAGAACTATGAGGAAAGGATGTGGGAGATATTCTGTTTTGATACTTGACTCCAAGAGGTCAAGTTGATGTGTAGAAAAGATCCCAGAGTAAGGGAATTTCCAGATGTATTCCCAAGAGTTACCGTGCATTCCACATGAGAGAGAGGTGGACTTAGCTATGTGAAATTGTACTGTGAATCAGCACGGCGTTCAGTGGCATCAGACAGATGGCTCCAATGGAGCCGAAGAGTTAAAGAATCAATTTGCAAGAACTTTGGATAAAGGATTTATCCGACCTGCTGTGTCCCCTGGGTGCACTCCGTGTTATTTGTGAAAAGAAAGATGGCACTCTACTGATGTGCATCGACATCTAAGCAGATCAATAAGGTGACAAGGAAAACAAGTACCCATTGCCGAGAATTGAAGATCTTTTCGATCAATCAAGGAGCTGTCTTTTCTAAGATGCACTCACGATCTGTGGTATTATCATTGAGAGTAAAGGAAGGAGATAAAAGCTCTAAGACTCCGCATTTAGAACCCGATATGGCCATTATGAGTTTTTGGTCATGCCATTTGGGTCGACTAATGCAACCTACAAAGATCTACGGGATTTGATACAGTGGTTTTCTCCGAATTCTATGTGGATCAATTTGTCAGGGTTTTTATTGATGACATCCTCGGGTGTATTCTAAGGATGCACAAGAACATGAACAACACCTAAGAATAAATCTTGTAGACGTTAAGAGAAAAGAGTTATATGCTAAGCTCCTCAAAGAAATGTGATTTTCGCCAGCTGAAGCTTCCATTCCTGTGCCATATCAGGACCGGCCGAGGGTATAAGAGTTGGATCTGCTAAGATTGAAGTGGGCTAGGATTGGAAATCACCTCAAATGTAACCGAGGTGAGAAGTTTTCTTGGTTTAGCAAAGTTATTATAGAAGATTTGTGAGAGGTTTTTTCTAGCCATAACTTCTCCGCTCACCAAGTTACTCAGGAAAGGAATAAAGTTTGAGGGACAGACAAATGTCGAATAGTTTTAAAATCATGAAAGGAATGCTGTCATATTCAGACGACGCGAACCTACTGAAAAGAGTATTCTCAGATAATGATGCTTCCATGCATTGGTTTAGACTGTGGTTAATGCAAGCATGGGAAAGTGTGTTGGCTTACACGTCCGTACGCTTGGAAGCCACATGAACAAAATTATCCCACTCATGACCTAGAGTTAGTCGCTAGAAGGTTTTCTGCTTTAAAAATATGGCGACACTACTGATACTAGAAAAGTAGAATTTACACCGATCATAAGAATTCAAGTACTTGCTAACTGCAGAAAAGAGCACCTGAGACAACCTGAGGTGGTTGCAGTTATTAAAGGATTTATGACTCGCATCATGACAATTTCACCTTAAAGGCTAATATAGTAGTCGATGCTTTGCCGAAAAGACAATGGTAGCAATGTCACCATGTTGCAATGATTGGAGACTAGCAGATGATGGAGTCATGTTAGCTCAACTAGAAGCGCAACCCGCTTTTAAAGCAAATGATTATGATGTTAAAAATGATGAAGAGTTACTTAAAAGTTACGATGAGCCAGGGAGATGGTGACAAGACTAAGTTTTTAGAAAAGAAGTTCGAAGTTTGTATTTCCAACATAGATTATGTGTGCCGATGATCAAGAGTTAAAGCAAAGTTGATATTTGAGGCTCATAATACTGAGATTTACCATGCATCCCTGGAGGGAATAAGATGTACCAGATTCCTCAAACGCTTTATCATGAAAGGAATGAAAAGAGATGTGACCGAATATGTGTCTAAGTGCTCGACGTGTCGCTAAGTCAAAGCCGAACACCAAGTGTCAACAAGCTTGTTAAATCCCCTTCCACCTCAATGGAAGTGGATAATGACACATGGATTTTGTGTCGCCCCTTTACACAACAAAAAAACATGACTCTCGTCAGTGATCAGAGATAGAGCTCACAAAGTCGGCCCATTTTATACCAACCAGATCGACTCATTCTATGGATCGACCACCGAGCTATATGTGACGAGATTATGCGGGACAGCACGGTGTGTCAAGAGTTCATTGTGGCCTGGAGCAGAGATCCGTGGCTACATCAAGGTTCGGGTTGAATTACAACACTTCTAGGGCACTGTTGAATTTAGTACGATATTCCATCCGCAAACATGGACAAATGACATTGATCTGTGCTCAAGATATGCTTCGAGGTTGTGTCATAGAATTTTCGAAGTCGGGATAGGTATATTCCATTGATGAATTTTCCTATAACAATAGTTTTCAATAAGCATTGGTATGGCACCAATAGCTTTGTACGTCGAAATAGAACTCCTGTGTGTTGGACAGAATTGAATGAGCATAAACTGATAGGTCCAGACATAGTAAAAGATACATAAGAGAAAGTACAAGTTATTCAGCAGAGGTTAAAGGCGGCTAGTGATCGACAAAAGTCGTATGCCAACCTAAAGAGGAGAGATATTGAATATAACGTGGGAGACAAGGTCTTTTTAAAGGTATCACTACGGAGGAAAATTCTAAGGTTCGGGTCGAAAGTGCAAGTCGAGTCCAAGGTTCATAGGGCTCTTATGAGATTTTAGAACGCTTTAACATGTGGCTTATCGATTGGCACTCCATCCTGAGTCGCCAAACTACACGATGTGTTTCATGTGTCGATGCTTCTGAGATACCGCTCCCACGTAGTCATACACAAGTGTGATAAGTACAAGAGGATTCATTATATGATGAGGAGCCAAAGACCATTCTAGATCGAGGAGGTGAAACACTGCGTAACAAACAAGTACCGTTAGTGAGTGCTCTGCCAACACCGCAAGAGAGAAGAAGCTACTGGGAGCCGTAGTTGTTCACATGGTACATCGCATCCGCAACTCTTCGACCAGTATGAATTTCGAGGACGAAATTCTTTTAAGGGGGGAGAGTTGTAACACTCCCAACTTATACCCTAACGGTTTGATAACATGTTTAGGGTATAATAAAAGTAAAAGTATATTTATCCGAAATAAATAAAGATAAAAATTAAGCAAGAACGTGAATTAATACAATAGTTAAGGGTACCACTAAGCTACCAACTCAGACCTATGGGTTATAATTTTAATGTTTATATCCCAAAGTAGAAATATGCATAAGTTAAATCAAGAGTAATAGAGAGTTGGAAGACCAAAGAGTAATAAATAAAGATATTATAATGAAATAAGGATGAAAATTGTAAGAGACAAGCGGCTTAAAGGGAAAGAGGGAGTGAAGTTTCCTCCTTTCTTGACCGGAAAGTGAAATAAAAACGTGATAACGCCAAAATAAATATCCATTTTTGGCCTCGAGAGTATAAGAGAAGAGAAAGGAAGAAGAAAGAAGAAGAAGAGAAAAGAAAAGAAGAAAGAAGGAAAAGAAAAGAGAAGATCACAGGTATGGAATTACTAAATTTGAGTATAGATACATGGTGTGGAACCCTCTATTTCGTGTATGTTTTGGGTTTGGAAACTCCCAAACTCATTTTTGGTTAGGGTTGAGTTGAGAAGAGTTCTAAGACTCCTATAGATGTGTCTTGGGAAGGGTCTAGTTGCAAGTTGAACCAAGAAAATTCCCTATTTTTGATCACATGCAGTTAGCCGGACATTAGAACGGGTTTTTGAGCTATAAATAAAGGGAATTTAGATGTGATTCCTTCTGGTAAATTGTAGCCACATCAATGAAATTGATGTTAGGCTTTTGAATTTTTCAATTCGGACTCCTGTAGACCAAGTTATGGTCTTTTTATTTTGAACAGTCAAATGGGTGAGAGGTCACCATGAGGTCGTTCAACGCAGGCCGCCAGACCTCATAAAGAAAGGTCACAGACCATGCAACAGAGGTCAAAGATGACTCATGAAGCAGAGGGTCAGCACACCTCATGCAACGTCAGCGGACCTCGTCTGTAGAAGAATCGTGGGTCTGTAGAGCTCGCTCGTCTGTAGGCTGACTCGTCGGTCGAGTCGATAAATACGAGTTGACTACATAAGACCTCAACTTGAGTCATAACTCCTTCGTTCGAACTCCGATTTGGGTGTTCTTGGACTCTATGGAAAGCCCATTGAGTCAAGAATCCATTGATATTCCTAAGGAGGATATTAGATGTCAGACCAAGGTGTTAGACTGAGCTCGTCCAGGTCAGGTCAGCTCGTCAGTCCAGGTCAGCTCGTCTGAGTTGACTACATAAGACCTCCAACTTTGGAAGGTCATAACTCCTTCGTTCGAACTCCGATTTGGGTGTTCTTGGACTCTATGGAAAGCCCATTGAGTCAAGAATCCATTGATATGCCTAAGGAGGATATTAGATGTCAGACCGAGGTGTTAGACTGAGCTCGTCAGGTCGGTCAGCTCGTCGATCCGGTCGGCTCGTCGAGTTGACTATGAAGACCCTCCAACTTGGAAGATTCCATATGCTCAGCCGATTCGAACTCCGATTTGGGTGTTCTTGGACTCTATAGAGCCCATTAGTCAAGAATCCATTGATATGCCTGATGAGGATATTAGATGTCAAACCAAGGTGTTAGACCGAGCTCGTCCAGGTCAGGTCAGCTCGTCAGTCCAGGTCAGCTCGTCTGAGTTGACTACATAAGACCTCCAACTTCGGAAGGTCGCAACTCCTTCGTTCGAACTCCGCTTTGGGTGTTCTTGGACTCTATGGAAATCCCATTGAGTCAAGAATCCATTGATATGCCTGAGGAGAATATTAGATGTCAGACTGAGGTGTTAGATCAGGCTCGTCGGTCGGGTCGGCTGAGATCCGGGTTCGAGGATTGTGCTCCAGCCCCGGAAGGTCATAACTTCTCCATCCAGACTCCGATTCGTGTTCTTGGACTCTATGGAAAGCCCATTGAGTCCAAGGAATTCATCAATAGACAACTTGATAAGATTGGAACTCATGTATTAGTTCTAGAAAATATGAAAAACAGTAGGCACTACGGTAACCATATTCATAGTATGAGCATATATGTAATTCATAAATAACTCATAAGCATATATGGTAAGCATAGTTATTTATGCATATAATGAGATATGGAAAATTCAAAGATATGAATAAATGATTGTATATATATATATATATATATATATATATATATACTCTATATATATATATATATCACATATAGATAGAATGATAATAATTGATCGGGAATATGAGATATATCTTGAACATAAAATACGTGATTGTGTAGGCCTGGTAGAGGGATAGATGGGCATGCCTATTGGAAAACCAAGTGCAAACATCTGAGTTCTGAAATCGAGGCCTGGATTTGGGTCGATGACATAGATCAGTTTGGATCACGGTGGCCAGAAAGGGTCCTCCACAATGGCGCCCCGAGCCCTCATGGATGGATTCTTGTCTCGTGCGATGATGATACCTTCGGGTATAATATATCCATGCCTTGGGCCCTCATGGACCTTGTTTCATACGATGAATATAAAGCCTTCGGGCCCTCATGGATTATAGTTTTACATGTATCCCTTCTAAGGTTTATGCGGACATGAAACATAAAATAAAATGACAAGTATATGCAAGGAAATGTAGAGAATATGACATGATATGAGAAGCATACGCCTTTGCTATGCGATGATAATTATCGGCTACAGAATAAGTAAAATCTGATATGATGACATGAAAGGTATGGAAGATATAGAAAGCTGGATTTATAGAAAAGTATATATATATATATGAAATGATAAGAATACGTAAATGTTATATGTGTTATATGCATTTTGTATAGAAGTGTGGTGACTCTTAATGGGGTCATATTCCCACTAAAGCGTAAAAGCAACACGCGGGTGTTCAATCCGTGTAGGTACGAAGAAACCGGAAGGGCCAGGCAATCCACATCAGCAGTTAAAGGCCACGCATCCATAGGTGCCCACTAGAAGACCTTTAGGTCTATTTTGTATATGAAATTTTGTAAACAAATGTAAATATTGTAAATGTTGAACACTTCCATATATGGAGCTTGTATATATATATTTTGTTATCATTTGCTCTGAGAATATAATACAAGGATTAAGCTGTTTAACATTATATGAATAAACTAACTAAAGTTTGCTCGTGAAGAAAAAAAAATGACCCCCTCACTTGACGCAATAAGGAGTTGGGGCGTCACATCAAGAACCACTGAAAGAGGACTTTACGCTCATCGAACACCCCGTCATTAATATAAATTTCACTAACTCTGTCTACAACCATAAGTACGATCTTGCTCTGCAGGTCGCAGAATGTAATCATAATTTTAGCTCTAGTTTTAGGCGTGTTCTATTATGCCTCTGCTCATGCAGGCTCCCGTGGGTGACGGGTAGCCTCTGTAACAATCGTATAACCCTACAATCCGTCGTCAAGGTACCGCTCCTGGGTGCGGCCCTCGATGGACTGCGAGAACTGATTCATTTGAGGCATCTTCCGATCTAGGGTATGCTCGGCATTTCTCTCTAGTGGTGCCTCAGGTGAAGTCTAGTCACCTCTACGACCTCATCAGAACATAATCTTTATTAATTTCAAGGTTAAAGATTTAGTGACACTTTACAATATTTGATGCATCAAAGGATTTGTAAAATAATATAGGTTGCAATAAGAAAATCATTATAAAAACAATTCTATAGGAAATCTTTGACGCGGAAAAGCAGGGCGAACTATCGCTGGCTAACTCGATCTCTTGTGGACCCACATTCCTGTGACGGGGGAATCTGGCGGCAACTCCAGTAACCTCCCAATCAAACTCTCTCGTGACAAATTCTGTGAAGTCGTTAAAGCGGTGGCTTGTCTTTGGAAAACGTGGGTTATAAAAATTTTCACTTTTCTATCAAAATCACACATTTAGATTTAACGAAAATCAGTGACTATAACGGTACCTGATTAGTCCAAGCAGAAATAAAAATCACCTATATAAAAAAATACACTCCCAATATTTTCCAAAATTCAACTCTGACCATAAGGACGTGGTCTCATCAAAATATAAAATAAATTAATCTGACATAGATTTCATGTATTTATTTTCTCAAAACCATATATGCATATTTTACAAAAGATATTAACATATACAAAATAAATGTCACATTTTAACTTTTACTACGTTTACTTTACACCTTATCTTATATATATATCTGACAGTCTAGGGTGGGGATCACGAAAAGGTATTCGGCCGGCTTTGCACTTAAAAATTATTTAAAAACAAAAAAACGTGAGCCAAGCAGACTCGATTGAATCTTATAAGTTAAATATTTGTTTAATACATTGTATATCACATACGATATAATCGTATAAATGATTGTAAAGCTGATTTATGATAAAACCGAGTTTTCTTTATGAAAACTATTTATATTTCTTGAAAAAATTGTTTTAGTGGTGGTTAATATCTAAAGTGTTATCTTTTATAAAATCAAGTACCAACCCGCTGTATTACATTTAAAATACCCTAGACGTGATGCCACGGAACACAGCATCGGTAGTGAACTACGGAACACTACCGGAGTCTAATATGGTCGATGAACACGGCGGGAATCCTCTACCATGTAATGGAACGCTTGGCCAACGAAATGTAGGTGATGGAACACCAAGAGCCAACCACCTCCTCATCACCATCATCACCGTAATCGGCGCTAACTATCTATACGGCGAATGTGCGAAGCTCACTATATAAATATACTATATCTAGCCATGGTACCTGCGACCCGGTGATATAGTTAGTCATAATCCCGTAAATGCTGCCGTACACGTCAGAGATACATCGACACCAGAGGCGATATGTGTCATCCCAGGGGTTTTTTTCTTTAAAAAAACCCAAGTTGGCTTGTTTCTTAAGGAAATCTTGAAATCGAAATTTTAACTGAGTAAAAAAATGTTTTACTAATTACATTATATTTTCAAAGCACTTTACAAACATGTAATTTAAACACTTTCATTTTCAAAAACGATTTTGAGTACTCACCTTTTTCTCGACTAATTTCTTTCAATTCTTGTCAAGCACGCTAGATTATCGCCGTATGCTTCAATCGCCTACACAATCCATACAAAGTACGAAAATGGCCTCAGTTCAACGTTTTAACCATAAAACATACAAAGGGCTTTCAAGCGACTATATCGAAGCGAACTTTGATTAGCGACTTTGTTGGTGTTGATAGGATCTCGATAGTATGAGATGAGTGTGAGTCAAATGCTTATGACTCTTATAAAACTATCCTTTAACAACTTTGAACGACCTGTCTTTATTGATGTATTAGACCGCGCAACGTCGGCATAACCCACAGTCGCTACGTGGTACTATAATTAAATTTTGAAATTATGTAGGTACGAATGCTGTGTGACGTATGGTTAGATTAAACTCAAGGACTTTGCTTAGAGTCTAAAAACTCAAAACATTTAAAAATTATATCCCGACTGTCGAATACAATCCTGAAATTTCAAGCTCGAAGCTATTCAGCAGATCCGAAATTCGGCCGGGTAATCAGAAAATAGTCAAAATTCTAAACTAGTCAAAAATTTTGGGGTAAGAAATTCTGTTTTTTATGGCATAAAATTCAAATATTCATATAGCATTTAGGCTAAAATAACACAAATGAAAAATTTTATACCTCTTGAAGTTTAAAATGAGAAATGCTAAGATATTGAAATCTTTTATCTCTTTATTAGCTCTAGTAAGCGTAGTCAACTTTGTCTTCTATTAGATAAAATCTATGGTCCCAACCGTAAATGCGAAGAAGCGAAGAAAAAAAAATTAAAAATCTTTTCTCACTCTCCGCACTTTGTCGGATTCGTCTACACCTTTTTTTTATTTTATTATTATTGTGTGTGTATTTAGATAAATGATTTATATTGTCTCGTTCGGATCGTTTAACCGAAAATTTTTTATTTCTTTACAATTCACTTTATTGTAAATGAAGCTTAGATCAATCGTTTCACGACCGATATTTTGTAAATGTCCCAGTCCACTGAAGTCATTTCGCGACTTATCACCCAAAAAATCGTAAAATATTCTGATTGTCTCATAATTCGACGAAATTTTTCTAAGTCACTAGATTTCAAGAGATGAATTTAACGGCCTTGATCATTCTGCATCCGATATCTAGAAAATTTTATGAACCTATGACGAATTTTGACAATTTATTATTATTATTATTAACGAAATTAATTTATATTTTTCTTGTATTTCCTTAATTACAAAAGTGTCATAATTCTTTGAAAACTTTATAATTTGACCATAAAAACAAGCTTAAAAATTATTATACTTATTTAAAATATTAAGGAAATATACGATACCTTGTATGCGACTTAAATCATTCTGCATCTGCCCATATAGGGGCAGGACATTATGCGGCTCTAAGAATTTAGATTCACAATGGTCATCTCTATATATGAAGTTATTAGAATAAATCTCAGAATGGAAGCCTCATAAAAATCTTTACTCAGTAAGTTTAGAGTTTAAATCTCTTATTTCCCGAAAATATTAATATTTGATAAGGAATAATTAATCCTTAATAAGAAAAAAAAGATTTTATCCCTAAGATTAAGATATTTTCTTTCCAAAAATTAAGGAGTAATTCATGAACCACTTTCTATAAATCGGGAAGATCCCCCACGAGCGGGAGGTAAGCAATTCCAACCGTGTGAACTCTCTACTTCTTCTTTTTCGTCTTTTCTTTGGCTTGTCGTCGGAGAAGCGTAATGTGGCCGTCGGATCACGCGTACTGCGGTTGCATTTGAAGCTCACGATGCCCAAAAGTTCGGACAATCAAGATAACAAGCGGTGCTTTCAAAGCGCGACTTTCTGATTTGCGATTGAAATCGTGTCTTGAGGCACTGAACTTCGCGATTTTACACTAAAATCGTGTTTTAATAGAAACAGCGATTTTACATTGAAATCGTGTCTTCAAAATATGATTTCACAATTTTAAAAAGTTACAATGAAACCGTGTCTTCAAAACACGATTTCATATTTTTACACCGAATTGTATCTTCAAAATACAACTACACAATTTTATAATTACTTAATTAAAATTGTGTCTTAGCTTTCTGATTCGTAATTTCGTTTATTTCACAAAGCATGTTTTAAAGACACGACATCAATGTGTCTCTTAGTTGACAATAAATGTCATAGATTTGAAAATATTTATTTTTGTTATATATTCTAAAAAAAATTTTTCTCTAATTATGGTATTATTTAAAAAAACTCAAATAAAGTTTGGAATTAAAAATTTATATTTATTTCCAACGCCCAAAACGACGCCGTTACATTGAGGACGGCAGGGTTGTGGATGATTCCATTGAATCATCCACTGTCTGAAAACTCGACGGAACAGCCAAACAGAGAGAGAGAGAGAGAGAGAGAGAGAGAGAGAGAGCTTCAGAGATCTACCAAAAATGGCGATAACACTCAACAATGGCTTCAAGATGCCCGTAATCGGTCTGGGTGTGTGGCGTATGGACGGAAAAGACATCAGAAATCTCCTAATCAACGCCATCAAGATCGGTTATCGCCACTTCGACTGCGCTGGTAGTAATCCCACTTTTCCCTCACCTTCAACCTCTAATCTGAATCACTGTATGTATGTGTTCATCAAATGTGAATGGTTCATTTGTGATGCTTTATTTCTACATGGGTTTCGAGCTTTTTGGGATTTCTATCTGGGTTTATGTATCAGCTTGTTTTTGGGATGTTTTCTTGTGGGGGTTTGAGTGTATGTGCCTCCATTGTTGTGCAAAGAAATGGAGGATGGGTCTTCCCAAAACCCTCAAAAAAGGGAGTTTCGATGAGTAATCAAGAATTGGGAACTTGCATTTTTTAGGGATGTATTTTATTGTCAATTCAGAATTTTTAGGAGATTGTTTCTTTGTTCTTGAGGTTGTTTGAAATTTGAATGAATGGAATTACAGAACATTTGGGGATAGTGCTTGTTCTCTTATGAAACTGTCCTTAATTTACAAAATATGAAGGTTTGATGGGATAAATGTTTGAGAATTTGAAGTATCCATATCGGAGTTTTGTCCCAATTTTGTATAGATTTGAAAAAATTTGCCCAAATAAACTAGTGCATCCTTATCAAAACCATTAACTGTTGTTGATGACTATGATTTTAAATTTTTTTAAGTTAAAATCATAGTTGGTGATTACGGTTTTAAGTATCTTTACCTTCTGAAGTGTGATTGGAGTATGCAATTTGAAGTATCCATATGGGAGTTTTGTCCCAATTTAGTATAGATTTGAAAAAATATGCCCAAACAAACTAGTGCATCCTTATCGAAGCCGTAGTTAGTGACTACGGTTTCACTAAATACAACTTAAAGCGTAATTGGTGATTACGAGTTTTAAGTATCTTTACCTTTGAAGTGTGATTGGGTATGAATTTGAAATATCCATATGGGGTTTGTCCCAATTTAGAGTATAGATTGAAAAAAATGCCCAAACAAACTAGTGCATCCTTGCTCAAACACGTGATTAGTATTTACGGTTTTAAAGTCCACAAGTTAAAACCATAATTGGTGATTACAGTTTTAAGTATCTTTACCTTTGAAGTGTGATTGGAGTATGCAATTTGAAGTATCCATATGGGAGTTTTGTCCCAATTTAGTATAGATTTGAAAAAATATGCCCAAACAAACTAGTGCATCCTTATCAAAACCGTAGTTGGTGACTACGGTTTTAAATGTTTTTAACTTAAAACCATAATTGGTGATTACAGTTTTAAGTATCTTTACCTTTGAAGTGTGATTGGAGTATGCAATTTGAAGTATCCATATGGGAGTTTTGTCCCAATTTAGTATAGATTTGAAAAAAAAATGCCCAAACAAACTAGTGCATCCTTATCAAAACCGTAGTTAGTGACTACGGTTTTAAATTTTTTTAAGTTAAAACCATAATTGGTGATTACAGTTTTAAGTATCTTTACCTTTGAAGTGTGATTGGGTATACAATTTAAGAGAGTATCCATATGGGAGTTTTGTCCCAATTTAGTATAGATTTGAAAAAAAAATGCCCAAACAAACTAGTGCATTCTTATCAAAACCGTAGTTAGTGACTACGGTTTTAAATTTTTTTAAGTTAAAACCATAATTGGTGATTACAGTTTTAAGTATCTTTACCTTTGAAGTGTGATTAGGTATGCAATTTAGGTATCCATATGGGAGTTTGTCCCAATTTAGTATAGATTTGAAAAAATATGCCCAAACAAACTAGTGCATCCTTATCAAAACCGTAGTTGGTAACTACGGTTTTAAATGTTTTTAACTTAAAACCATAATCGGTGATTCTGGAGTTTAAGTATCTTTACTGCTGAAGTGTGATTGGGTATATGCAATTTGAAGTATGTATATGGGAGTTTTGTCCCAATTTATTATAGATTTGTGAAAAAAATGCCCAAACAAACTAGTCCATCCTTATCAGAACTATAGTTGGTGACTACAGTTTTAAATTTTTTTAAGTTAAAACCATAATTTGTGATTACGGTTTTAAGTATCTTTACCTTCTAAGTGTGATTGCAGTATGCAATTTTTGACATTAAATTGGTTGCAGCTGATTACCAGAATGAAGTAGAAGTTGGGGAAGCACTTGCAGAAGCATTTCAAACAGGGCTTATCAAGAGGGAGGATCTTTTCATTACCACCAAGGCTAGTTAAAAATATGTTAAAAACTCTAAATTTTTGAAACCTTATATTTTTTCTGCTGACCCTAATCCCTATGGTTCGGTTTGGAACCCGGAAAGTACTAGGGAAAGAAAAATTAGATTAATTCTATATATTTACTCAAACTCGTTTTAATCGTTTCTCTCTATTATATGAGGACTAAGAAATTTAAAAATATGTAAAACTTTGAAGAATTTTGATTTTCTTTTATATTTTCCATAGTGAAACCAAAGATGAGAAAATCATTAAACTTACTGTTTTTTTTTTCTTTTCCTAGTATTTTCCGGGTTCCAAAAGAAGCCTAAACTTCCAAATAATGAAAATTTGTTCCTTCATTTTGAATATGATTGCAGCTCTGGAATTCAGATCATGGACATGTTATTGAAGCTTGCAAAGCCAGTATGAAGAAGCTCCAGCTAGATTATCTGGATCTGTTTCTTGTTCACTTCCCCGTCGCCACCAATCATACCGGTTCGTCCTCAATGCCTTGTTCATAATTCCTTATATTTTGCATCACATTGGTTGGGTCGGATGCGTTCTGATGGCATCGAGAAACCCGATCACGCTTGATGTGGGAGTATTCATTTGCCCCATTATGGGTTGTTTGTCTATTTGACCCCGCAATCCCACATCAGATAAAGGAGAAATTTCCTAGTATTATATAAGTATGAGTTTCTCTCGACTTAATGGAATCATTTTAAAATCGCAATGGCCCCTTAAAAGTGAACAATATCTATATGATTGGACCGAATCGTTACATTTATCGTATCATTTGCTTTGATTTTTGATGTACATTTGTAGGTGTGGGAACAACTGGGAGTGCTTTTGATGAGGATGGGGTGTTGGAGATAGACACAACCATATCCCTGGAAACTACATGGCATGCTATGGAAGAATTGGTTTCTATGGGCCTAGTTCGAAGCATTGGGATAAGGTATGCTCTCACTAGTTGAAAACCTTATATTCTTCGAGCCAAACTCGAGTATCACAATACCCGACTCGAACTGCTCACGAACTTGGTTCTGTATTGACTCACAAAACCTCTGTCGGTTTGAGAATTGAGAAACAAAGGTATATCATGTGTTTTTGCAGCAACTACGACATATTTCTAACAAGAGATTGCTTAGCATACTCGAAAGTGAAGCCGGCCGTGAATCAGATCGAAACACACCCATACTTCCAACGAGAATCACTAGTAAAGTTCTGTCAAAAACATGGAATCTGTGTCACTGCTCACACTCCTCTAGGAGGCTCTGTTTCTAACACTGAATGGTTTGGTTCTGTATCATGCTTGGATGACCCTGTTCTCAAGGTAAGTCAAAGTCTATACTCGGGAAACGGGCCGAACCCATTAGGGTTACAGGTCAAAACGGGTTGGACAAATTCTGTCAACTTTTAGCTAGTCCAACCCGGCATTAGGTAAGCCATGACCTAAAATGAGTTAGGTCAAATTGGTCTATTTTTATTCGGGCTTATTTTTTGCTAGCTTAGACAGGCCCTTCTAGGTGGCCATGGAGAGGCCAAAATGAGTTGGATATTAAAAAAATAATAAATAATAAATTTATATTTTGTGAAGTAAAGTTTTCTTTGAAATACTTATAGTTTATTTGTTCTTACAAAATTATATAAAATACATTATTTTAATTCTATTTATGTTTATTTTAAATTATTTTCCATACTAGTATTATTTTTATTTTATCAAAAATCAAGTATTTAATAATTATTCTTTTTTCTATAAAAAACTATTTTATATTTTTCATAATGGAAAAATTAATATTTTTAATAATTAAAAAATATTATGTAACCATAAAAAAAAATAAAAATAAAAAACATGTCAAAATGGCCAAGCCGACTAGGTCGGCCTAAGCCCTAATGGGTTAATTCGGACTGAGCCAATAGACCCTATTTGTATTTAGGTCACCATTTTCTCAACTCGATCCTTAAAAAATGCAAGCCAAAGTGCCAAAGTGGACCGGCCCACCATATCAAGCTCATGTTCCCACCCTTTAAGTAAAACTCTTCTCTTACATAGCTTTAACTATCACAGCTAGTATATAAAATGGCTTCTTCTTGTTTATCTGGTTTTAGGGTTTGGCTGAGAAATACAAAAGGCATTGGCTGAATTAAGTTCTCAGGTGGGCCATCCACCCGGGCATTGGTGTCATCCGAAGACATCGAAGGTTGAAAGATTGGAAGAAAATTTTAGGGTTTTGGATTTTGAGTTGGCTGAAGAGGACATGGAACTGATCGGAAGCTTAGACCGGAAGTGTCGAACCAATCAACCGGCCAAGTTTTGGGGCATAGATCTGTATGCTTGAAGATCTATGAGTATGTTCTTGATTCCCCCTTATGTTATACAAAAACCTAAGGACAGAGGATTTAAAACCTAGACAATTGGGAAACTTCCTCATTCTTCAAATATGGCCCATCATTTGGTTAGCTAGGATTAATTAATGAAAATGCTTTTAAACAAACAATCCATGGTTAAATTTTTTATGGTTATCAAATTACAGGTTACTTTTGTAACTTGATCTATATGATACAGACTAATTTTTTTAAGTGTTTTTCATACTTTTACTTGTTCTTTGAAAGAACTTAATGGGGAAAACTTAAAAACATTTTAAATCTGTTTTATGTTTTAACCGACTGCCGCCTATTTGCAGATAAGACTAAGTTCTTTCTGAATGCAAGAAAGTTAGGGTATGTTTGGTTCATGTTTTTTAAAACTGTTTTTTGTTCTCGAAAACAAAGAAAATAAGGAAAACCCATCTGGTTCTCAGCTTTTTAAACTGTTTTCTGCTCTCAAGAACAAAGAAAACAGAGAAAACTTGTCTGGTACCCTTTTTTTTTTTTTCTGAAAAACACTAAAGACACTAAAATTGGAGAACAAGAACAGTGGTATTTTTTGTGTTTTCAAAAACTGTTCTCAATAACATTTTTCAAGAATAGGAACCAAATATACCCTTATTTTTTGTTCTTTAGAAAGGAACATGCCTAAATTGTAGGCTAAAACAAGATTAATCTAAATCCCAACAAGATCAAACAATCATTATGATTAGGCCACAAGCTCGATCGAAGAGCCCGATCTCAACCTAAAAGACCAACCTAATAAAGGAGATAACTTTTCTGAGCTTGATAACCATTCAGTCTTACCAAGTCGATGTGAGATCTTGTTATACCATGAGAAACGAGCGTGCGGGCGAGCATTGACTCCGGATGGTTCACACTCTAGGTAGCATTCACTTCGGACCCACCTTTTGGGGCACCGAATAGCCCTCCCAAGTAGCTCTCTCCCGTTATGTACCGATTCTCAATTAAAGCACCAATGATGGAAACTCAACTGTCCAGAAGAAGAGTCCAACCCAAAAACCACGATGAATTGGAATAAGCCTCTTAATCTTAGAATAATTGCTGCATTCTTGTATGAAACCACGTATTTGGATTGTATCACATTACAGGCAAAATTAATGATTGAAAATGCTTTTAAACATTCAGTATACAAACATGTTGAATAAAACAACTGCAACATAGCTTTAAGCATTAGTAAATAAATGGAATAATGGCAAATCGATTTGTGGGGTAGTTGTCGAATTTATGGAGGTACCATCGCTGTGTTTCTGCTGCTGCAAATATGAGATTTGATGTGCCACCAACAGCAATAAAAGTTTTAAGGTTTTGAAGAATTTGAAGTACAGATAATGGAAAAGAAGCTTTCACATTCAGAGAAGGAAGAAGAAAGAAGAATACCACAAATCCAAAGAGTAGCCAGATTGTCAAGTCTGAACCTCCACTAGCCACCAAAAGGCCACCATATATAACCTTCATTGTAAAAAAGAAAATGTGAACAGTGGTTGTTTGGAGAAGAAGAAACTTGTATGATTCAAAGAAACAAGAGTCTGATAGGTACTCAAGTCCAACCCAAAAGACCGGTCTGATGGGTAAGAAAGCTCTCGAACTGATCTGCATTTCAGCCAATTTAACATGAGGTTGTATCATTGCCTACCAGAGAAGCGTGGGCGATTCTCGATTGGATAGCTTTCACTCTAGATTCTCTCTTGAACCACCCAAAAGCCCTTTTCTAAGTAGGCGTTTCCCACTACTACACATCAACTCTTAATGAAAGCATCGATGGGATACTTAAACCGATAGGAGGCGCAACTTAAGACCGGCTTAATATATTAAAACAGCCTCTCGAGCTTAAAATCTGCATTTCACATAATTTCTTATGAAGCCCAGGTATCGTTGCTATAGCCCAGAAAGGGTGGTCAGATATCTGAGACAACTCTGGCACTGGATGGCTAAACTTTTGGCCCGTTTCTTAGGCGTGAGTTGTGCTGCCTTATGCGGCTCTCGTGATGGGCATCCAAGCCCGATAGAGCTCAAACCCAAAATAAGCTTGATGGGTGAAAGAAGGCATGGCCCAAAGAATTCGATTAAATCTGAGTTTATGGATTAGAAGGGGAAGTTCTGAAAGGAACCAGCATATCCTTCTTGTCGTTGTGATTATTTTGAGATAATAATAAAATTATATTTATATAAATAGTTTATTAATTTTTAATATGTTTTCATATTTAAGCATTATACATATTTTAAATATTTTATTTATATAAAAGTAATAAATAATATCTTAAATATTATTTAATCTATATTTTAAAATATAAATAATATATTTATTAAATCGTGATTGGCCATGATTAAACCCCTTCAGGTCAGACAGACGAGCTTAGTGAGCCGGTAACTTTTAGATTTAAAGTCATGAATCCGATTTTAAAAGCATTGTAAGTCTGTTCCTTGATTTCCTTGTGGGATCGTATCGAGTCTCATAAGGGGGAAAAAAAAGGGTTAACTACAATTTCAGCCAGGTAATGCGGTGAGAGAAACTACTTCAAACCAATCCCCATGAGGGATGCACCGTATTCTGTATTCACATCTCTCTCGCAACAATCCCTGATAAACAATTGAAAAACCCCAGATCAAAACAAAATCCACCATGAAAACTTGAACAGGTCCAAATGAGATTTTCAAAGGGCTTATACATTTTTTTTTTTTTTCTTTTATGAGGATAGAATCATATAAATGATAAAAGAATCACCAAAATAAGGATAAATCTACAAGTAAAAAACATATACTCAACAAGAATTGAATGACAACGTTGCTGATGATTCCAACCCCAAATGAATATAGCTGCACCAAGCCAGGAGAGCCATCCAAGCTTCATGAGAGGATACACATATCCTCTCCAATCAAACTCGACGACTACCATCTGATTCTTGCCTTTAACGATAAGTTATTAATTGATTTGCAGCAAATTTAAATACCTCCTGGTGCACAAGCACAGCAGGCATTTCTTATTTTGCTTTGTGTGCGAAACTAGTTCAGAAAAACAATATGGATCAGTAAGATGACTTCATTTAAGTACACAAAAAGCAATGGAAGGTGAAAAAGAAAGAAGAAAGAAAGAGATGAAGGGAGGAAAAGCGCTGATCCCGCCTCACTTGCTGGCAACAATCAACAATAAGATCAAACAAAGACTGACTCTCGAAAAGAAAAAAAAACAAAACAAAAGGGCTTGGTTCTTGGTTTTTAAAAACACAGAAAACATCATTTTGGTGTTCTCTAAAACCCTCTTCTTGTTTTAGATTCTATGATTTTGTGTTTTAAAGAACTCAAAAGCACATTAAGAAACCAAATATATTTTCCCTATTTTCATATAATTCTTAGATTTTTATAACAGAAACAGTTTTCAAGAAACAATAAACAAGCTGACCCAAAATCATTGCAGAAAATACCCATTTTTCATTTGAACCTCAAATTGATGATTCCATTGATTTTAAAATAACTAAAGTCAAGTATCCCAAAGAAATTAGCAATTGTGTTAAAATAAATACCAGATGCAAACATAGAGCACGGGAAACCAAAAACAACAGCCGCAAATATTAAGGGTCTGTTTGTTTATTGTTTTTAAAAACTGTTTTCTATTCTCAAAAACAAAAAAAACATGTAGAACATGTTTGGTTTCCAGTTTTTTTTGCTCTAAAAAACACAAAAAATATAAGTCAAAACAAGAAGAGTTTTCAAAGTGTTGAAATGGGTATATTTTTTAAGAATTGTAGTACCATATAATAGTTTTTAAAAAACAAAAACAAAACAGACCCTAAGTTTAGTTGGAACCTCTGGAGAGAGAAAAAAAACACTTTGTAGTTATAACCAGTATCGTAACCATCCCAAAGTAACACAACTACGATACACAATCAACAATGCAGATTCAAGAGTACAAATTCAAGCTAACTTTTTCGACCATCACAAAAAGTTTTGTCCCAAAATAATACATTTTAAAAACTAAAATAAAAATCTAATACGCTTTTGAAAAAAATGTAAACTTAATTATCGCTATGAAGCCGTAGTTGGCTTGACTAGGTTTCAAATTTTTTTAAGTTAAAACCGTAATCACCAACTACAGTTTTAAACCTAGCATTATTTTCAACTCAAAATCCAATATCATGAACAACAGAAATAGGGTAACATGAAAATTAGTCGGTATGTGAAACTTACAAAAGGCCAGTCAGATAACCAAAAACATGCATCCGAGCCGAGCGGCTATAATCGAAGACATATATCGTCTCGTAAAGGCGTCTCATTACTTGAACTTCCATCAACAAAAGCAAGAACACGGATCGCCAAACAAGGTACCTGTGCTCAAATGGAGTCGAACGATGTTTATGAAAAGAAAAAATATGTGAACCTCCAGTCAAATGGCTAGCAACAGTGGGAGATAAAACATGGTTCAAGGGCTAATGCTTTTCGTTCTGTGTGCATATAGACAAGTTACCAAAAGCAGCAGTGACACATTCACACCACTGCCATTACATAGAAATAGCCAAAATTCTTTGAGGAACGGTGAATTTCTACAATTCAAAGAACATAGTGTTAGAAGAAAAGATGAGATATACGAATCCACAGAGGAACGAATTGCAACCACCACCAAAACAGAGGCAAACTGCATATGCAAATTTAGGAGGAGATTAATATCTTTAAGCTCAATGGACACTACTCAGCTTAAACCGAGTTTCGCCTCAAAGCATGAAGCTGACTTCCATACCAACCTAGAGTTCAATCAAAATGCAAATGAGCATATTGCATCATATCAGAGTTGGGGTGAAATTGTTATATCCCAAGTCGGATAAGGGAAAATTTTGTTGATACTAAGGCTATGTTTGGTGCCGGAGAATGCTTGGGAAAAAGGAAAAAAATACCATTGAAAATCATTTTCCCAAGTTTGGATGACATGGAAAGTGCAAGGGAAAAGCATAAAGGAAAATACTAAGTGTATGGCATCTAAATGTATTTTCCCGGGAACCAAACATAGAATTAGAGAAGTTTGATACATTCATGGAATAGGTATGAACCCTACAAAAGAGAAAACGAATTGAAACCACCAAAACAGAGGCAAATTCCATATGCAAATTTAAGAGGAGCTTAATATTGTGGAACAAGTTTGATAATGTACCAAACCATCGCAATCCCAAAGAAGGTGCACTCAATGGATAACACTTGATTTTGTCTAGAAATATCATTCTTTTAAATGTCAAATCTAAAACGTTTTAAAAATAATGCTCAGAATTAGTGCTTAAAACCGTGATTGATGACTCACGATTTTAACTATTTAAAATCATAATGATCAATAACTGTGGTTTAACAAAATTAAAACCTTAGTAGCTTATTCTGATTAGCTTTAAAATTTAAAGCCATGTCGCTAACTATGGTTTTGATAAGGACATACTAGTTTAGGCATTATTTTTAAAAAAGTATTAGATTGATATTTAAAAAAAAAATTAACCATTATTTTGGAACAAAGCTCCACTACAACTTAAATGAGTGTTTTGCCTCAAAGCATGAAGCTGACTTCTTATATAACAATCTACCGTTCAATCATAAATGCACAAATGAACATATTGCGTAAATCATAGTAGGTGCAGGGATTATTTATATCCCAGGTCGGATTGTGCCTCAGGCTATGTTTGAAACCCGGAAAATTATTTTCTTATGTTTAATTTCACCTTGAAAAATATAAAAAAAAATCAAATATAATCACAATTTTACATATTTTTAAATTTCTTAGTACTAACGTAATAGAGATAAACAACTAAAATAAGTTTGAATAAACAAATAGAGTTCATTTATTAAGTTTAAACCAATTTTTTATTTTCCTCCAAAATTTCTTTCTTCCTTTCTATATTTCTCACTATTTTCTTTTCTTAGTGCTTTCGAGTTCAATGAATCTGGAATGTATTTGGTTCTTAAATACTAAAGAACAGAAGGAAAAAAATACATTGGAAGCACCAAAGGAATAAAGTGTATGGTGTCTAAATGCTGGCTCCAGGAACCAAACATATCTAAACAATATGGTATCTTTCAGCTCAATGTTGATATTTATACCGAATTAACTATCATGGCACACAATACAATATGCCCCTTTGTTGCTTCAATCAACATTGAAACACATTCCCTAGGGTTTAAGCAGTATTAAAGTTCAGCAATTATCAGTAGTAAATCCCTGGCAAAAAAACACCATCAGGTGATCATAAAAAGAAGACTTGAAGAAATCATAAATAGCCTCCGCTAGAATAATTTAACTGAAAGGAAACAAATAAATCAGAATTCAAATAGCAATTCGCATATGGTAATGGAGTATAGAAACATCAACCACCACAAAATTCAACAACGCCCCCGTTTGGTTTCCTAGAAGTAAAAAAAAAGCATGGAAACCATAATTAGAAAATTCATAACACAATTCAAAATCAGCCCACGTTTACACTTTACACTTTTTCCGTCAACCAAACAGAAAGTAAAACTCACATACGACGAGGAGGGCATGATTTTCCCTCTCCTAGCAAACCCCAACACGAAGCCATGAAAGGAATGGAGGCGGGAAGAGGGAATGGAGGCTACGAGTATGGGCAATGTTCCAGCGATCCAGGCGGCTCTAAGAAATGCGACAAGGTCTAGCTCCATTGAAGCGAAACAGAGGAAATTGAGAAAACCCAGATTGGGAAATGAAAATTTGTAGAGGATAAGCCATTAAAACAATGGGAGAGTGGGGGAGATTCAAGTGTAAGCAAGAGGGTGCGTGTGGGGTGTCAGGCGGTAGAGATACCAGACGTGAGTGATCAGTCGTCATAGATTTACAGAATCCAATACCTCTATGTAAAAGGTTTGAGCGAAACAAAATGAAAATGAAAGTAAGCAGGAAAAGGTGATATCGAGTTCAAACACCGAAAATATAGCTGGGTTTTATGGTAGAGTTTTATCGTTTTATTGTGGTGATTTTATGATTTTTCTTTCTTTATACAATAAAAGCATATCTGACGTCTTTAGTAAAATTAAAGTATTTTCAAGCGTCACATCTTGAAAAATCAAATTTCTTGATAGGGCGGCTGATTCTTGGTTACATAGCTGATTCATAAGTAATATAAGTAAATTACATACCAGTGGAAAAATTGCAAGAATGAAAGCTAGAGAAAATAATTTGTTCCACTATGAATGAGTAAACCAACACAGTGTTGGGGAAAATATATGAAACTTGAACAAAATTTGGAAATATAGTGTTGAAATCAATAAGAGATGATTGAACTGGGAAATAAAGTGCTGAAATTGATAAAAGCCGATTGAAAAAGCTAAAAAATACCGAAGTAGGTTGTTATTTCTGATTGTTGAGTTGATCGATTGATGATTTGTCTATTTGATGAGCTCTCAACATAAGTGCTCACGGATAACGATTAGTCGATTTTCTCCACTCTCCCACTTCCTCGAGTCACTGCCCACATTTCCATGATGGAGGCTTGCTCCTCAAATTTTCTCCACCACCTCGAGTAATTGCTAACCTACTATTGCCATGTTCCGACTTTGAGAAAAAACTTCATCATCCCCATTTGTAAATTATCAAAAATTATAACAAAAACTTATGGGTCTTTCTTGTACATGGAAGCATCCGATGGGTCTGAGACATTTTATTTGGATTTTTTTAACTATGGCCTTGGGTTTAGACCTAAACAAACATTGGATCATGCCAAATTTAATTTAGGTACAAACACGACCCTTCCTATTAGTATAGAAATTAGATTGGGTGTGGTATGGCTTAAAAACACTTTGTATATGCATGAGTCAGCTAAAAACACCTTATAGTTTGACCACAAAATAAAAGAAAAAGAAAAATGTCCTTGACCCGGTTCTCATAAGGGGGTGGGTTAGGTTTGTGGGATATCTCAAATTCGAATCAATAATATAATATTATAATTATGTAAACAAAGTAAAAAAAAAAAGTCTAATTTTAGAATTGTTTTTTAAAACAAATTTATGTTATTTTATAATATAAAAACAATTAAGACAACCCAAGGGTATAATATTTTCATTTTTTTACAGTATATTTTTAAATTACTTATTATCATTATTATAATTTTTTAAAAATTTAACAATTATAAGCAATGCAATATTATACAGTTTGTTACATCATTTGTGGTGTCTCCTTATGGCCTAGAGCAGTAGAAAATTGAATATGCTTATATGGATGACTTGAATTCAATAATATTGAAAACTTTTCTTTATGATGTAGGTCCAATCGAAAAGCAAAAACGAGACAGGCTAATAGAAAACCGTGTGTGAGAATAGTTTAAACCTTAACCCTATAGTAAGGGAATTAAATTAGTGAAATCTAATAATATCACTCAATCTCGTTTGATCATCTTGGGGCAAAATAGAAATCAGGATTTTATGGATATTAGGAAGGATTAATATATCCTATGACTTAGATGAATGAAATTCATCTAATTATAAATTTAATATTTGGTTCTTCTCTACCCCTATTACCACTTGTTTTTTTTTTACATCAATAAGTAACACTAATAATGAAATTTTTTTTTAATTATTAGGTATTGATAACGTCTTATTTATGGTGCTCAAGCTGACCATGACCCGATCTAAAAGATCGAGCTGATAGATGGAAGAATATTTTAAGCTTACGTATCACTCCACGATCTTATATGAAAACGATGTGGGATCGAAAAGTCGGACGTTCGCGAACGACTCACGCACTAAATCACTTTCATTTCGAACCCTTTCTTAGAGCACCAAGTAGCACACTTCTAGGTAATCATTTTCCACTATACACTAACTTTCAATGACAGCACTAATGATCATTTTCAATGATATGAGAACTCAACTAAAAGACCATAAGTGGGAGAACCTTCGAACTTTCATTAGGTGTCGAGCTAGCTTGATGCGATAGGTACTCGAAACCAGTAGCAGCCGGCCCAAAATATCGGATTGATGGGTAGGAAGACATTTGAAACCTATATCAACTCAACGTGCATATGGAATAGATGTGTGATCGAAAAGCCGAACGTTTGCGAACGGCTCACGCTCTGGATAACTTTCTATTCAAAACCTTCTCTTAGGGCACTAGGTAGCACTCTTATAGGTAATCATTTTCCGCTCGTGTGATCATAAACTCATTTATTTCATCATTCTAGAAGTTTATGATTCATTTTAATGCTGAATTGGGGAATATTCACCAACTTTTTGTTTTGTAAGTTTTATATGAAAAAGAGAGAATTCCAGCAAGAAAAACAAAAAAAATAGTCAGGGCAGCAAACTATGTCGCGACATAGTATCAAAATGTCGCAACAGAATTCAAATATAACCAGCAGAAGTATGTCGCAACAAGGATCAAGAGTGGCGAAATAAAAATGAGAATTTGTCGCGCTTGGTGAGATAAATAGCTAATTTAATCGCTACAATGGATTTTATGTCGCGACATAGCTGGAGAAGTTCATGAAGAAGAATGTCACGATATTCCAAACTATGTCGCGACATTGATCAAGCAAATGGCAATGGAGTATGTGTGACATTTTAGAATATTTATGCGTGACGGAAAGAAATCAGGAGTATCCCCTTATGAACTACGCCAGACAAAAGACCTTTCACAGTAAGCGATAAGACCCAGCATAACGATGAGACAAATTAAGACAAAGTTGTCACTACGGATAATTTCTATGTTGTGGAGACATTCTAAGGCGTATGTCTTCGAGACAGGCAAATTTTATATCTGACGAGAATAACTATGTCACGACGCAGCATTGAAGTGAATGGGAGACAAAGACTTTGTCGTGATGAGAAAGGACCACATATCGTGACAAACACAACATGAGGTGAGGTGAATTTTATTGCGAGCAAAGAGACAAAATATTACACTACATGACATAAGTTGAAAATTACAAAAGAATGTTGCGACACGAGAATTCATGTGCGACCAGGAATAACAAAGCCCGAAGACATGAATCTATTGTGACAAAGAGAAAATTATGTCGCGACAATAAAAATTGTTGGTAAGAGATTTCTATGATAATGGAAGATTTTCACCTCAAATGAGGAAGATGAGATGAGTGAGAGGGCAGAATAAGTTTGTCAGCGTGAGTTCAATGTTGCAACAAAGTTCAGCCCATGACGAGGAATAAAGGCGCTACGTCACGACATGGAAAAAGAATATCGACACAAAGTTCAATCTCAACAATCACCGAGGCAACACAACTCACATGCGAAAACCGCAAAGAAAAGTTTGTCATTGACAACAAATCCATGCACTACTAAGAGAAACTGCGTCGACAAAGACAATCGTAATATGCGACATAAAACGCCCATCAACATAACTATGTCAGCAAAGTCAAAAAAAAATTGTGTCGCTTGTGAGAATCAAAGAAGATAGCATGAAAATATGTTGCGACAGGAAACTGCATGCCACGACAAGAGCTGAGCGACAAAGATAAGAACCATGTCGTAACATAACTTTCTTTGTCACGACAAAGCTACCATTTTAGGCCATAAGTTTTGGGATCCTCAATTTTTTCCTTGAAGTGCGGCCCATAATTGAAAATCTATAAATAGACGCATCGAGGCATTTGTGTGCGAGCTTCCGCAGATTCAGACTTAGGTAGCTAAAGACTCTTTTTATATAATTTTTCTTTTCTTTTTATTTTTCTTTTATCTTTTATCTTTTATTTCATTTTTAGTAGATCTTGTTTTAGAGTAGTTTTTAGTTAGTTTTCTATTTAATTTATAGAGTTAATTAATTAATTTATGTGTAACCAGTAGAGATCTTTTATAAAATTTTCTTTCATAATGTTTTGATTTAAAATGGATCTGGAAAATTTATGGAAATTCATTTATTTCAGCTCATTTACTATTTGATGAATTTTCCTTATGATTAGTCACTAGAAATATGCTGAACTGATTTGGAATATTAGGCTCCTACGGGAATGGGTAATGGTAATTATTATTTTATACTACAAAGTGGAAGAAACTGTATGAATTAAAAATCTTGAATTTATTTGATTAGAGTATTATTCTTGAACTTAACTGATCCAAGTAGTAGTATTGTGTACTAAAAAACAAAGAATCGTATCTTGCTCTGATTTTCAGGAAGCCCTACGTGTGAGATGTGATCGAGGGTATGGAAGCGAGTTCCTTGTCGTATGATGACTAATACTTCGGAACTAATGAACTCTAAAAGATTACTCAGATATATCACTAACTTACTCATTGTGTGAAGTTAGTTGGAGGAAATATCAGTTTAATTGCTCAGAGGTTTCTCCTATTTATGATGAAATGATTATGATTCCATGTTAGCATAGATCTAATCAATGATATGGAGCTAATCAGCAGTGAAGGGATGAGGTGTCATTTAAATTGGAAGGCTTGAAGTATCTAGTCACATGGAAGCGAAGAATTCTTGGTCCTAAGATTTTGAATTGTGAAATCTTAGAAATGAAAATACCTGGATCTTAGAAGAGGATTATGCTTTTGAGTATTTTGGGATTATACATGGGTCATGATGAACACAGATATCTAATTAGTGAATGGTATAGTTAGGGAGAAATCGAACTATACACTCAATCCGTCTTTATTGAGGTCGGTCTAATGGCTTAGCTAGGCTCAAATGATCACAGTGACAATCCATTCAATCAGGTCTATTCCCATTGATCTCACTGCAGCAATTCTCAAATCTATTAAATTATTTTGTATACTAGTGAAATTGTTTGAATTATTTTATTAATATATTATTTGACATTGGAGTTCAAATAGTAAGGTACAGGTAGTGGGTGGTTAGTCTTTTGATTTATCATCAATCATAATTAGAACAATATCGACAAAAATCCTTTTTATTACTTGTATGACATGTACTTGGGTGGGTTTAGACCAAACTCAATTTTTAATGAATTCATTTTACAAAAAGAACAAACACACAGGAAAATTGGTTAACAAGTTTTTGGCGCCATTGTCGGGGACTTTAGTTAGTCTTTAATAGTCGAGTCGAAAAATTGGTCAACAAGTTTTTGACGTCGTTGCTGGGGACTTTAGTAAGTCTTTGGTTGGAAATTGGTCATGAGTTTTGTGATAATTCATAAGGACTCGTTAGTCTTTGATAACGATGTGGAAGAATTAGTCGAAAAGGCGAAGTTTTAAGTGAATTCTTGCAGGGACTTCAGTTAGTCTTTGTAACTGGTATCACGAGGAATTGGTCAACGGCTTCTGGCATAGCTCGATGACCATTGTGATATGTACTTTCAGAAGCCAAATATGAAGCCCTGGCAAAGACCGCCATTCAGGAGAACACTGAACTCTACATTAGGTATTCGAGCTAACTTGGGCGCTGATAGGTACTCAAGCTCAACCCAAAAGATCGGGTTGATATATGGGAGAACATTCCAAGGTTATGTCATACTCCCAATCTGCCATAGGGACGATGTGGGATCAAGCGGAGAACGATTCGAGCGGTTCACCAGCGCTAAATATCTTTCATTATGAACACTCTCTTACGGCACAAAGTAACACTCTTCTAGGTAATCATTTTATGTTACGCACCGACTCTTGATGAAAGCACCAATGATATGTACTCAGTCAATATGAGAGCTGGCAGACCCGCCAGAGTGGGAGAACCTCCAAACTTCCATTAGGTGTCGAGCTAGCAGGCGATGGAGTGCACTAAGCTCAACTTGAAGATCGGGTTGATATATGGGAGAACATTCCAAGGTTATGTATCACTCCATAAATCTTATATGGAATCGATGTGGGATTGAAAAACCGGACGTCCGCAAACTGCTAACGCTCGGGATAACTTTCATTCTAAACCCTCTCTTAGGGCAACAGGTAGCACTCTTTGAATAATTTTCCGTTATGCACTGACTCTCAATGAAAGCGCTGGATGATGTACTCAGGCCAATGCAAAGAGCCCTGACCCAAAAGACCATAAGTAGGAGAACCTCCGAACTTTCATTAGGTAGTTGGGCTAACTTGCACGTTGATAGGTACTCAAGCCTAATAGCAAGGCTCAAGTCTAATAGCAGAGCTCAACCCAAAAGATCGGCCTGATAGATGGGAGAACATTTCAAGCTTACGTATCACTTCACAATCTTATATGGAACCGGTGTGGGATCAAAAAGCCGGATGTTTGCGAACGACTTATGCTCTGAATAACTTTCATTCGAAACCCTCTTTTAAGGCATCAGGTAGCACTCTTCTAGGTTATAATTTTCCGCTATGCACCGACTCTTAATGAAAACATCAATGATATGTCTTTCGAGGTGTGGTATTTGATGTATTGTGTTAAGCGAGGTGTCCTGATAAAACTATAAACCTTTGACCAACATATAATTCTAAACAATTATCTTGAAAATATAAACTTACAAAAAATTTCATATACATCCACCGTAGTGGTATTTATAGTGTCCTATACATATATTATGAGTCTCATTTACTTGTACTTTTACATTTGCACTGTCTCCAAAATCTTACATTTACATTTACAAAATTGAATCAAACCTACATGTGGTGGACTCACAAGAAGCCGCCATGTTATGGCGTAGAATATCACTGACGTCCTCTTCTACTCACACGTATAAACACCCGCTAAGCTTTATAGCTTAGTGGGAATCCATAAATATGGACGACCACTATAACGATCGTCACAATACTTCATAACATGTTATTCATATTACATATTATGTAACACCCCAAATTATACTCTAACAGTTTTATAACTTGTTTCGGGTATAATAAAAGAAAATGTATATTTTTCCGGAATAAAAGAATGCTAAAAATAAAATAAAACGAAAGAACCGGAAATTAATAAAAGAGCAAAGGGTAAATATGTAATTTACCACTTGATGACCTAGTGGTCATAAATGGGAAAGACTAGGGGTTAATATATAAAATGCTTGAAAATGAAATGCAAATAGAAGGAGTTATGGGATTAAAGGCAATTAGAGAGACTTAAAACCAAAAATGGGTTTTATTTGACTTGGTCAAACATGGCCTTAACTCAATTAATTGGATAAGAGCAATTAGTCTCTCATTTTTGAGAGACCAAAACCGTAGAGAAGAGAAGAGAAGGGGAGAGGAAGAAGAAGAGAAGAAGAAGATAAGAGGAAAGGAAGAGTTAAAAAGGTACTTAACTAGCGAATATTAAGCATGAATCTATCATTTAGTATGGGATTACATGGATTTTCTTTGTATGGATACGTTTTAAGCCAAGGGTCGTAGTTAAACCTAACCCTGTAATAAATTCTCAGGATGGAATCAAGAGTATAGAATCCTCCTTTCGAGGTTGGATTCATGGTTTAAGCAGAATCAAAGCAGGTTTGTGAACAAACCCTAACTAATCCTTATATTTGGTTTATGTATGGGTTATGACCCATATTATAGTTGTTTTGGGAGGAATTCATGATAGGTTTTTGAAGTAAGATAAGTAATTGAAAGATGATTTGAGTAGAATAGAGGTTACAAGATGAATATGGAGTGGTTTTGATGTGTATATGATTATCGAAGCCTGATTTCTAGAAGAAAAATATAAAATGGGAGAAAAACCACCATTTCTGGGCATTTTCGAGGGGTGGTACCGGTACCAAATAGAGTGGTACCGGTACCATAAGTGTTCTGTCCACTGGTACCGGTACGGCATCTGCTAATTCCGCATCTAAATGCCTATTTTAGACCAGTTTTAGTATTTTGGCCATAACTTGGTCATTTCTTATCCGATTTGAGTGATTCAAGTGGCTGGTTAAAATAGACTTCAAGGAAAACAAAACACCTTGAAATAGGTACCTTCAAATTATTACTCTATTTGACCCAAAAATTCACTCAAAGTGGGGGATATAATTCAAGCCACCTGCTCCTGGGCTTTGAACATAGAGAAGGTCCTGTTGCTAGACGATGTCTGAGTTTCTATGTCTCTATTCGGGGTGGGATTCAAGTTGGAGAAGAACCCTTAGCACCTTAGTTTTCAAATGAGTACAAAGATTCCAGTGTCAAATATGAAGTTAAGACCCGCGAAATGACAAAAGATGTTGGTTGCTGCTGGCCACTGCCGCTACAAAGGCCGCAAGTCGATTTTCTTCATGGCTCGCAACTTGCATAACTCCTTCGTTAGGATTCCATTATGGGTAGCTCTGGACTATATGGAAAGCTCATTGAGTTTGTGAATCTAACCATATGCCATTTAATGACATTTGCAGGCCCACATCTTGTCCGAAAAATGGAATTGTTACCAAGTGTACTAATCGCTTGGTTAAAGTTAATTGGAACACATGGTAAGAAATGATGTAGATATGAACAAGAAATAGCAATATATGTAGATTTGATATATAAAGGAGCATAGATAAGAAAAGCACCTACGAGTATCAAAGGAAGAGTCTCTATTCTGTACTCCTACAGGAGATAGGACAATTTGATAAAGTACAAGTAAAACATACAAGTATAGAAATGTATAGGGATATGTTATAAGATATGATAGGTATATGTCATAAGATATGATAGGTATATGTCATAAGATATGATAGTCTGATAAAGTACATGAAGATATAAGTTAACAAGATATAAGATGTTATAAGTAGATGACATGATATGAATATAAGAGTGTATGATATGAATATATGATTATCATACATAAACGAAGAGATGGAACATGATAGGAACACATGAATGAGTAAAAACATACATGATAGAAATATAGAAAGTACATGAATAGCTAAATCATGATAGAAACGCGATAGTATAGAAGAAATATTTTCGGTTTATTTAACGAAGGGTCCACTACGTGCCATCCCCCAGCCTCACAGTGTTTCTTTCGCCTCCGTGGCTCGACCGGGACTGATGAAGATATTTCATTCAAAGTATTTCCCACTACCAACCGAGCTAGTAGCCCGGGCCTGGTAGCGGGAACCACCGAATGTGGCATCTAAGCCCACTGAGCGAAAGAAACCCCTCGTGAGCCAGATAGCCTACGAAAGGGGACTCACCCCGCCTGAAAATGTGTGGGCCCTTACAAAAAAGGCTGCCTATATCTGAAGAAAAACATTTTGCCCACCCTCGACCGAGTATGTCTGACTATTGTGCCAGGCCTTGTCATTGTGGCTTCTCTCGGGTTGGTTTACCGACCATGAGCTTAGCACCATTTTGGGTAGCTCCCACCACCAATCACACACGCCTGGTACTTTGAACTACCTCGAATTTCCAGTATCTAAGCTCACGGTCTCAGTTCGAGCCCACAGAGCGAAAGAAACCCCCAGGAGCTGTGGGATAGTCAGGAGTGGGACCACCGCCGGAGGGGGCTGTAGCGGCCTTTACGATATGATGCATAAATGATATAAAGGGATATGAATATATAAAGATATATATGAATATATGAATACAAGAATGCATAGATGCATTCATGATATATGATAGATTACATGTACATGATACGAAACAAAACTAAATGATAGAAAAAGATAAGGAATATATGTATTATAGAGAAATATGAGAACCGTAATATGAAGCTACAAATATGAGAATGAATACAGATTAAAGTAATGATAGTATATATTGCATAAGCAATCATGATAACAATAGTTATTCATGCTTATGAAATATGTATAGAGAATGTAATAAAATTGATTGTCTGCTTAGAACCTGGTAGAGGGATAGATAGACATGCCTATAGGGAAGATGTCAAGGTAAAGATACGATACAGATATCGAGGCCCCATTCGTCGATGACATAAATCCCGCTTTGATCATTACATGGTATAGGTCACTGGCTCTCGCACAAAGGATGATACCTTCGGTATATACGGCCCCATTTGGGTCATATAGAGATCATCGCCTGCATGTTGATAGTACCTTCTGCACATGTATAGATCACTGTCTCAGATAGTGATAGTACCTCCCGGTACATTACGCTTATTTCCCGTGACTGGCTTTTAAGGTATTCACAAAGTATGAATATAAAGAAAATGAAAAGTATACACAAAGGAAATGTATATGCAAAGTATATGATATGATATGATATGAGAAGCATAATACTGCTATGCGATGATAGTATACCGTTACAAGAACAAGAAATATAGTATAACAGGACATGAAAAGCAAGAAGCTATAGCATGAAAGATGAACACATGAAAAGTATAGAAAGTATATAAAAGTACAAAAGTATATGAACACAGTACATGATAACAGTATTTACAGGCATGAAAGAGAAAGTAATATATAAAAAGTATAAGATGAAGGTATACGCATATGACAAGATGTAATATGAGTACATGAAAGCATATGTGAAAACATATGACAGTATATGATATGATAGTAAAAGTATAAGTCTTATAATCCTACGGGATATATAATGTGAAAAATAAAGATATGATATGAAAGTATTGGCTTTAAGCCAACACAAGAAAAGTACAGAAAGTATACAAAAGCACAAAGTATATGATAGAATAAGAACGTACAAATGTATATGAAGTATATGAATAGTACAGGATGACAGTATATGAAAAGTACAAGATGAAAACTTATAACATGAAAGTATACGATAGCACAAGTATGAATATGAAGAATGAAAAAGATAACATTTTTTCGGGCCAGTAGCCACTACATGAACAAGATATGATATATACACGCCTAAGAAATGATATAAGTAATAGTACATGGAATGCACAAGTCATAGAACTCGAAAAGAGAGAAGTATGGAATATACAGTGCATAGAAACAGAATATAGTAAAAGTATAGATAGGAGATATGTCAAAGACATAGAACATGTAATGGAAAATATTTACATGAAAAATGAATGTAAAGATGATAAGTAATAACAGTTATGTAACGCTCTGAAATATACCCTAGTCGCTGGTTATTATTTAGGTATTTTGTAGGTGTTAATTTGAATGTTTCGTGATTTAAATGCTAAACATGGAAATTGAGAAACCCGAAAGTTTACAAGACACAAGGGCAAACTTGTAATTTGCAAAAGGATATGAGTCATAAGAGAAGAAGAGTGTGGGCTAAATTAGAATATAAGATAACTCTTGATTTGCAAAAGAGGAATTGGAAGGACTAAAGTGAAATACTAAAACTTTAACCCAAAAAAATGGGTTTTGGGAGCCAAACATGGCCTAAGGAGATATTGTTGATTTAAGACCAAATTGGTCTATTTCTAGCTAGAAGAACAAACCGTGAAGGGAAAAGAGAGAAGAAGAGAAAGAGAAGAGGTGTTACGCAGGAGTCAAGCAAAGGTGCGGATTTCATGATTTTGGTATGGAACTCTATGGAATCCTAAAGTTTGTATGAAGTTCCATGCAATTGTATGAGTAATAGCTCTCAAACTTAGGTTTTGTTAGATTTCATCCCAACCCTAGATTTCTTGAAAATAGTGTAAAACCCAAATGGAATCAAGAGTATAGAATCCTCCATTTGATGTCGGATTCATGGTTAAATGGAAATAAATGAGTTAGTGGTTTTAGAACAAACCCTAACAAATCTTTGTGCTTGGTTTGTGTATGGGTTATGACCCATATTAGAGTTGTTTGGGAGTATTCATGAAAGGTTTTGAAGAAACATATGTATTGAAAGATGATTTGAGTAAAATAGAGGTTACAAGATGACTATGAAGTTCTAAAACCACCATTTCAAGATGAATTCGAGTGGTTTTGATGTGTATATGAGTATTGAGTTGATTCGGGGTATCAACATATGGAAAATGGAAGAAAAACACACATTCTCCGGGGAAAAATTCGAGGGGTTGTACCGGGTACTCGTAACAAGAGCGGATCAAGTATTCATATGCTCGCTTTTTCTCGCTTGACCGCTCATATTGGGCCATAACTTGGGCTTATTTCTCTTTATTCGGATTTGAGTGATTCAAGTTTCTGGTTAAAATAGACTTCAAGGAAAACCAAAAATCCTGAATAGGTACCTGCAAATTCTGATTCTATGTGGCCCAAAAATTCACTCAAAGTGGGGTTATGTTCAAGCCAATTTCTGCTTCAATTTTTTACCATAGAGTAGTCCCGTGGTTTTTAGTGACATAACTTGAGCTCCAAAGGCCCCATTTGGGTGATTCAGCTGAGGAGAACCCACAGACCTTAGCTTCAAAGGAGTATAAAGAACCAATGTCAAATATGGAGTTAAGATCCCTGAAAATAGGTATTACATACTGTTCCTAATGTAATCTAGGTAAAACCGATCACGGTCGTAAAAAGGCCTACAACTCGAGTTTGGATAATTCCAACTGGAATGATTCCAATTTCTAAGTAAAGTAGATTTATAGAGAATAAGAATACATGAATGATGTGTGAACACATAGGTGTCATACCGTATAAGTATATGAAATGTCATATGCAATGCATATGAAACAAGAAAAATATAGGAAATGCAATATGTATAGATGTGTTCATGAAACATAAATATGATATGAAATATGAAAACAAACTGAAACGTGAACATGAACATGAAATGCAATATGTCATGAACACATAATGTGGCTAAAAATGCCCATATTATAAGATAGTAAGTTACTGAACTCATATAATTGTAAAATCGCTTAAGACTAGTTATTGAATATACGCACCTCACATGCGGCAGTATGTATAGTACTCAGACTGACAGCGCGACGACTCTCCGACCGTGCTTCCTAAGATAATAGGTACCGCACTTTCCGATTAGTGCGACGACACTCTCCGACCGCGGCTTTGGCACATTAGTACTTCTACTCTCCGATTAGTGCGACGGCATCTCCTCGACCAGCTTCAGCACATTAGTACTTATCGGATTAGTGAGACTACACTCTTCCGACCGTGCTTCGCACATTAAGATCTCGGGTACTCTCCGATTAGTGCTACCGGCACTCCGTCGCAGCCTCGCACTCCCCGCTGGCGCTACGGCACCTCGCGATCGTAGATCAGACGCTTGATGAATACACATTCGAGTGATAATTATAATAGAATTAAGCACATCTAATCACAATTTACCCACATTTGGCAAAAGAACAGTACTTTAATTTCTTCTATGTTTCGTAAGCCAGGCAGGTCTTTCGTGTTTAAAACGTAAGTGCACAAGGATGTTTGCCCTAAGCCAATATGAAGCAATGTGGATGTGGCGAGCAATCGACGGTCTCGAACCCAAAGAAAGCAAGGAAAGCACTGGATATCTTGTAAATTTCCAGACAACTAAAGCTCACCCCATGTTCTGTCAAAATTGCGTGAAACACATTGTACCGGTACATCTTAAAGTTCTACCCCAGACAACTTGCTCGAAAATCAAGTAAAGGACATATTGTACCCAGACAACTTAAGCCCAACTACAACCCTGCTTGAAAATCATCAAGAGGGGAAATTGTACCGTACAAAAACTCTTAAAGTTCCACTCTGGCATAACCGCATGAACTTAAGGGATTTGTTCAAGAATTTGATCCGCACGCAGGCACTTTCACAACGAACAAATGGGAAAATCACATTGGAGGTGGCTATAAAAGGAGGAGGACACAAGTAATAGGGGCGCTGGACTTCTAAGGTTTAGGTTTTGATAGAATAAGAGTTTTTCTCCATTTTTTGAGTGGTACCTTGTAGATCCAGATTTCAGATTTCCATTCTTTTAGAAGTTTTGGATTCAAGAGTTTGTAATCTTTCAAAGATAAATATTCATTCCGCTTTAAATCTTAGCATTCCATATTTCATTCTCGCGCTTTTACAAGTTAATTCCGATTTCTTCATATACTGCCATGATTAATTGTTCCTCAACTTTAATTGTTCATATAAATTTTATGGAGTTCTAAACCTCGACCACTGGATCCTACGGGGGAAACTCACTCGATCAAGGTAAAGTCCCCAATCTCTCTTTGATCTTCACGGATTGTGCGATATTAATCACTTGTGCAGAAGTTGTAAATCCTAGTTGGGTATATTCTGACAACGTGTTAACGAGATACCCTGCAGACACGTTTGTGCTTCGATCATGAATGCAAGCTAAGGTCAGATTAATTGGAGAACAAGTGTTTAGTATTATTCGATCATCTTTATTTTCCAAAGAGCACTTAAAGATAAATCCCTCCATCAAAGACCATTTATCAATGGTTCCTAGATGAGTTTATAAAATAAGAGGTGGGACTTACCAGATCGGCGAGGGAACCCTAAAAATCTCAAAGATTTGTCTTTCCATTTTAAAACATTCAAACCAATCAACCATTCGCCACCAACACAACATTACAATTTCCGCGTCATACTTTGGCTGGAGAATGGGCCCTATTGATCAGCCAACCAGACCACTCCCCTGCGGAGATGACCTCGTGGATCACAAGATACAATGCTAGACTCACCATAATTCCTACTTTGGGAATAGAATTAGCATACTAATCAAAGATCGAAGCATTTTAGGCGCCATTACGGAGTGGCGACTAACCGTTGGATCCGAAGAGAGTTAGAGGTAATTTGCAATCGCATTGCAATCCGCACGTTTCATTTTATCTTTTATTTTGTTTTGTTTAGTTAGAAATCTCATGGGTGTTTTCGACGTAGTAAGTGTAGTGCATGTCAATTTGGGCTCGCAACGAAACACCCGACTAGTCGAATTGTATCCCTAGAAACTCCCGAGAAATCCATTATAAGTCAAGTGTCTCAAGATAACATTTTACCTCAAATGGATAATCCTGAGAATCAGCAAGGACTCTATGAGCCTCCACAACATGGGGGCAATGCTACGCTCCCAATAAACCCAGTGCTAGGAGGTGGAAATGGTAATCTTCAGCAAAATCAGTATAGAGTTCCCCCTGCTCCTTTGCCCAATGTAGAAAGAACCCTTCGAGAAATTCTACAACCTCAAAGGACCACAACCAATTCTTGTATTCGCCTTCCTGATGAGGCCAATCAATTCCTCGATTTAAGCTCGAAATGATCCGTTCTCCCACCGTATACCAAGGGTTTGAATCGAGAACCCCACTATTCATGAGGGACTTTCGAGGACGCTCAGCGTATCCCTTCCACCCGCCCACCTCTCCACATAATCCGTTTGGTCTTATTTCCTTTTCTTTAAAGGAGCCAAAACTGTCTCCATTCCCTTGCACCTAATTCGATCTTTTTACATAGGGAAAACGGCGAATGAATTTCAATAAGTTTTTCCTCCCGCACGCATTCAATGCCCCCATGCAAGCAATTCGTAACTTTTCTCAAAGCCGTGAACCCTCTTCGCAAATGTATGGGAAAGATATAAGGATCTCCCTCCATGCTATCCCTCATCACGGGTTGATGTCGACAAATTTCAGGCATACTTCCATCAAGGATTGTCTTTGGCACAAACAATACATCCAAATGATGTGTGCGTGAGAATTTTATGAAAAGAGTGCTAGAGGCACTAACTTTTTTGACACTATAGCGCAGAATGCCCGAACTTGGGAGACTAACACCCTTTGTGACACCGCTAAAGTGCACAAAGACATCCACCCGGTGGCGAATCCACCACCTAAGAGAGAGAATGATGAGTTGCAAGCCAAAATTGCCACTTATCATGAAATTGTGAGGCCATAGAGATGAAAAAGGAAATGAGGTAAACGAGTGTGCCTCAACTACCCTCGCATCAAATGGACCTGCAGTAGAGGAGCCATGCATTATATGTTATGATCCTACACACTCGACCATTAACCCGCCCAAATCTTCCCTGCCAAGCGGAGCTATTCAAATTGAACAAACCCAACGCTCTTAACTACCAAAGGAAACCTTTCAACTCCCATACTCTAAAACTTACAACCCCGGGTGGGGTAAGAACCTAATTTTAGCTGGAGAAATGAGGAGGACCACATAATCACAAACCAAGGCCTCACTATCCAAAAAACCAAGGTTTTCCCAAATTCCATTCTCCATTTCGTGAATCAAGGCCCCAAGGATTTCAGAAACCTCTAATCAAGGTCATCATCCAATCGAAATCAAGGGAATCAAAACTCACGCCCTACCAACCTCCACATAAGAGAAGTCTCGAAGATATAGTTACGCTTTTATAAAACCTAACAATCCACAAAACACAGAACTCCGAACTCCGCTTCAATGATGATCCCGTGATAACTAAGTTAACCTCGCCTATGTGCAACCTTCAACAAGAGAAAGTGAGCCCATCCCAACCCATCCAAACCCACAAGGTCAAAATTAGTGTGGGAAGTTTAGGTTCAAGTGAGGGTACCCTGAAAGACTGTGAAGGTCATTACTAATCGAAGTGGTAAGGTAGTTGACAAAACTATTCCAAACTAAGCAACCATCACAAGAGTCGCTTAGTGAATCGGGCTGGGTGGAGGATGAAGAATCGACACACCTCATGTCCCTAGTACAAAGGAATCTCGATGATCACCTGCAGGAAGACAAGTCCACCCATATCCCTCCTCCGCCTCCATACCCACAGATTGAGGAGCACCAAAGAAAGTGAATAACCATCTCTGAGATTTATGAGCCGTTTCCAAACAAGTCAACCAACATTCCCTCGTTAGGAGGCCATTAAACAAATCCCATCATATGCCAAATTTCTGAAGGATTTATGCACGGTAAAACGGAAACTAGGTGTCAACAAGGAGGCATTCATGACCGAACAATCTACTTCCCCTAATTCTAACAACTTGCTCCAAAAATACAAAGACCTGTGAAGTCCTACCATTTCTATAGTAGTAAATGAAATTCAAAGTTTGCATGCTTTAGTGGACTTAGGAGCGAGGTTAATTTGTCGTTTGTCCAAAGATATCGTGGACTCAGGTTAGAGAATTAGAGCTCACCAATATCACCCTTCAATTAGCCGACTGTAGTGTAAAATCTAGGGAATAGTGAAGGATGTCTCAACCAAGTGATAAATTTTATTTCCCTAATAATTTTGTGGTGCTTGACACTAACCCGTGGTGAACCAAGGAACTCGGGGCCCTTAATTTTGGTCGACCATCTTGGCAACCGCTAATGCCATCATACATTGTAGGGGAGGCCTAATGATTACCTTTCAGTTCGGGAAACATGACCGTTAATCCGAATATTTTCATAATGTACTCAAAGGAATGGGGATGAACAGCGATATTATGAAATTAACATGGTTGGATTCCGTGGTACAAAATACCCGGATAATGTCTCATGATGATCCTCTGTCAGTGTTTGGTCACCGAGTCGGGATGAGGAAGTGACCATACTGAGTCGAGTTTCTACACTCTATAATTGAGCATAATGATGTATTGGAAGTTAACGGGTGGGCACCTAAATTTGAACCATTGCCACTAAATGAGGACAAGGCATTGCCTTCTGAGGAGAGGCCACCTAAGCTTGAGCTAAAACCCTTACCAACACATCTCAAATATGCATTCTGAGGGGAGGAGGACACTTTTCCAAGAATCATATCTTCTCCTTAGACATTACTCAAGAAACTCAACTTTTGGAAATATTGAAAACCCAATAGGATCAAGTGAGAATGGACAATCGGGCAGATATTAAAGGTATTAAATTTCCTTTGATCTCGCATTAATATAGAATTACTAAGAGATGTTAAACCTTCTAGGCAACCACGTAGACACAAACCCAATAATGAAAGCAGGTGGTGAAAAGGCAAGTTTAAAAGCCGACAGGGTTATCTACCATCGGCAGATAAGAAGTGGGTTACCCAACACAAGTAGTTTCTAAGAAGTCAGAGCTTCACAAGAGTTGCCAACAAAATAATGAGCTCATTCCTCCTACTCGTGTCACCTCAAGATGGAGGGTGTGCAGATTACAGAAAAACCTATCGCGGGTACTAGGAAAGACCATTTTCCTTCCGTCAGGGATCAAATGGGTGAGAGAGTCATAGGCATGAATTTATTTGCTTCCTCAGATGGCACTCAAAGGCCAAATCAAATTGAGATAAGCATTAGAAACATCAAGAAAACTACATTCACTTGCCCTTTCGTACATTCACTTTAGAAATATTTTTGACTCCAGGCAATGCACCCTGAACTTTCCAACGATGCATGATGGAATTTTCAGTGACATGATAGAAATCATATCGAGATTTTCATGGATGATTTCGCTTGGTGACCTGCTCGAGGGTCGCTTAGAAACTTTACTTAAGGTTTTCGAGAGGTGTCAAGAGAAAATCTTGTGTTAAATCGGGAGAAATGTTACCATGGTAACACAAGGAATTGTTTTGTGCCACATTGTATCAAAAGATGGAATCAAAGTTGATAAGGCCAAAGTGAACTAATTTCCAACCTCCTACTCCTAAGTGTGTTAGAGACATAAGGTCATTCTCGGGGCCATGCTTGTTTTTATCAAGGTTTATAAAATATTTTAGTTGCTATAGCCCGGCCCTTATGTAATTTCTTTTGGCTTACAAGGATGTCCCTTTCACATGGTCACAAGCTTGTGACACGCTTGCTAAGCCTAAAAACATGCTAGTGTCACTCACCAATCATGCGCTTCCTAATCAAGACCTCCCATTTGAGATCATGTGCGATGCTAGTGATTATGCCATAGGGGCTGTGTTAGGACAGAGGGAGGACAAAAAGGCTTTATTACTTACTATGCCGTAAAGACACTAGACCCTAGCCAACTACACAACCACGTAAAAGAGTTTCTAGCCGTTGTTCAGCTCTAGAAAAATTTAGGTCATATATCATTGTCTCCTCTGTAACCATCTTTACAGATCATAGCCAAGTACTTGCTCTAAGCAGATGATACGAAAACCAAGGTTAACTAGGTGGATTTACCACAAGAACCCAACTTGGACCATTAAAGATAAAAAGGGGGTTGAGAATGTGGTTGCTGACCACTTATCTCGATTAGTTCCAGAATCCAACCCCCAGGGCATACCCATAGGTGATAGTTTTCCGGATGAGCAACTCTTTGCTCTTGTTCATTACCCGTGGTATGCTGACATGAACTACCTAATCGGCCAAATTCCTGTACCAATGGACTTCTCAACATAAAAGGAAATTCTTGACAGATATTAAGAAATACTTCATTTTGATGATCCATATCTATTTAAATACCGTCCGTCAAATAATGAGGATGTGTACCCAATCGATGAGCAAGTGAGATTTTAACTTGCCACCTAAGCCTCGTGGAGGACATTCGCCTAAAAACAAAGAGACAAGATTTTGCAAGTCGGGTTTTATCAGCTCCACCTCTATTTAAAGATTGTTTTGATTTATGCGTAACTTGCGGCTCAATGCCGAATAGAGTGGGTCATTAAACGAAACATGATGCCTCTACCCCAATTCTAATCATTGAAATTTTTTACTGGCTGGGTATCGACTCATAAATTTTTCCCCCTTCGTGGCTATCTCTATATTTTATTATCTGTTGACTATGTGTCTAAGTGGGTCAGAGGCAATCTAACGAACCAATGACCATAAAGTCGTTGAAATTTATAAAGGAACATATTTTTTCCTCGTTTTGGAACCCCGGTGCAATTGACAGGATGGGGACTCCATTTTTGCACCGATCTTTTGAAGTCTATTAAAAATATGGAGTCACCCATAGTATCCACACTTTAACACCCACGCACAATGGTCAAGTCAGAAGTTAGCCATCAGGAGATAAACACATTTTAGAAAAGATCAAGCGTTCCGAATCGAAAAAAGAATGGTCACCCGTCTTACCGATGCCTTTTGGGCATAAATTGCATCACCTTTAAAACTGTTCTTGGTATGTCTCCCTATAGGCTAGTTTATGGCAAGGCTTGCCATTTGCCGGTAGAGATGGAACACCGGGCTTACTGGGCTATTCGAACTTTTAATTCTGATCTAACTCAAGGTGTAAAGGCTATTATCAGTAGCTTAAATGAACTTGAAGAGTCATGGAGGGAATCGTATGAAAGCTCCAAAATTTACAAGGAGCGGCCTAAGTTATTCATGACAAATCTATTGCCAGAAAACTTTCAACCCAATCGGGAAGTATCGCTGTGACAGCCTGAATACTACTCGGAAAGCTCCGCCCGCTGACTCGGGCCCTTTCATCGTTAAGGTGGCTTATCCATACCGAGCCGGGAAATTGAAAATCCCGACAATGGTAACTCCTTTCCAAGGTGAACGGTCAACGCCGCCGTCATCTTTGAGCATTTCCTCAAGAGCATATCGCGGATTGCACCTGGGCCTCTACCAAAACCCTCTTCTTTCCAAGTAACCTCATTCTCAATTGATGTAAATAGTTTTGCTTTTATTTTTGCTCTTGCTTTCTATTTTTATTGTTTTACTTCTTTTGCTTTATTTCATTTGCTTTTCAATAACTTAGAAAATAAAAATCATGGGACTTCTTGCTTCGTGACTTAATTCCTTGCCAAAGCACAGTTCAAAGCATTGGGGACAATGCATATTTCTGTTGTGGGGGTAGGTGTACACTGGTTGAACGTGAATCTACGCCAAGAGTATGTTCAAGTGGTCAAATTTTTCAAAATTTGCTTTTTGAGTATTATGTTTTACTCCGCACTGCATGCCCGCATGATCTCATACACTCCACATCATCTTATCGCATGTACATCTTAACAAGCACACACAACAAGCCTGAAGTTCGCCGTGATCGGCTCTGCATTCTACCTACCTTAGCTTCCTCACACAAACCACGCACTTACTAGCTCAAAATTTCTCCGATCATGCCTCCGTTGGCTCCATTTGTGCATCAATTTAGTCGGTCATGTTAACTTCATGCATCATAGCTTTGCGGAACATCTTGCATAATTGGAAAATGATTAGAGGCCATTATTTTGCATACCGCGGAGTTGTAGTGTCTCATCCCTTGCACCCATTTTGGAGCTTAAAGTTGTCAAGTTTATTCGAACCCCAGAACTGATGTATGGAACAAAGAAGGGTTCTCAAGTGAGAGTTTGAAGATATCCCAAGAATGGATTACGCATTTGTCTACGAACGCAGTTTCGCTGTGGGATTTGAACAAGAGAAAAGGTGAACACATGCGTAAAAAACCTCGGGATGGTTGCGCTTGAATGTGCCAAGATGTATACGCACCACCTGCTCCAAAAGTGAAAATATATATATATTTAAAAAAAAAAAAAAAAAAAAAGAAAAATCGCGAAACAAGTTGTACCTGCATAACTTAAAAGTTCCCACGGCATAACCCGTCGAAACAGAAGGCAAAGTTGTACCGGTACAACTTAAACTTGTAACGGTACAACCGGTCGGGAATTAGGCAAAAAGAGCTTTTAAACAGAAGATTTGGTGCCTTTTCATTTTCCATATGTTTTTGCCATCCCACAAGAAGAGCCCTAGCCGTTTGCCTCCTCTCACAAGCATTCCCAAGATCGCTTGCTCGCCAGTGGTTTTCGTTTCCGCCCCGCATTGGTTACCCGCATATAAATAACGTGGTAAGCCTCACAACCCTCTACTAGCAATGTTGATTTTCTCTACCTACATTAATGGATCTTTGGTCGATTTTGGCTGATATTATTCAGGATTGCCGGGAAGTGAGGTTGAAGGTCCGGCATGGCAGGAGATCAAGACCGATGTGCACAGGCCACCCCAAAGGCCGCTCGAGACAGGCTTCGTGGACATGATTGATTTTGAGCATCTGGCATTATCCAAGTTTATTACATCATCGCTTACTTCCATGGCACGTCACACACCCTGAAGGCACCCATTCCTTCATGGAACAAGCAAAGGAAAGAGAAAGCCCGATGCCTCCCAAACTGAAAAGAAAAGGAAATGTTGTATCCTCTTCGAAAAGTGAGGAATTATCTTACACAAGGTTTACGAAGAACAGAGGCTAAGGGTTTCGATGAGGACTCGAGGCGAAGCACGAAAATGGACCTGGGCAATGGCAAATAGGGGTTTCCAATGCGAGAGGGGCGTTAATTTGGAAACGTTCTTATATTCTCATCCCATCAGGGGAATTATCCAGGAACAGAATATGCACTTCGTGCACACTGAGGATCGCGGATATTTACCTTCAGTAGTTCGAGAGTTCTACACCAACTTGAAGGAAAATCAGCGGGTTGACACTGTGTTGGAAACTTCTGTGATGGGAAAGCAGCTTCATGTCACTCCTGACTCGATAGCACATGCCTGGCACTATATTCGCCCGACGTCAATCACCACATCCACTGTATTATTATCGACTTCGATGCCCACGCATCGAGGCTACGCAGACCCGCCCCAGACCCATGAGGGATTTATGAAAAGAATTCGCTCGAAAGCGTTTCTACTCGATGAACAAGATCATTCACAATCGGATTTGGCCGAAGGGTAGTGAAAAGTCTCCTACTCAAGAACAGATTCAGCTGGTCAGACAGGTTATGACTCGTAAGCCGATCACTATGCACTAGTCATATGGTGCGCCGATGAGGGGAGCCTACAACATTCAGCAAGCCAGATATCTCGCTTCCTCACTCAGACTAGTATCAGAGAAGCTGCGGGATGAGGGGTGGAACGCTAAAGAAAAGACAGGTGATACCCTAGACCGGAGCAGACAACGTGATCTGAGGCCTGAGAGCCGAGCAAAGATCCACTGTAATTCACCCCCTGCGCCTTCGCATTCTCCTCCAAAGACCACTTCATCCACAACTCCAAGACCATCGAGCACATCGCCTTTATATATTGGTTTTGATGACCGCGGTGGTTCTGCGCATTCCTGGTTGAAGCAAATGGACCGACGTCTCCAAAGCTTGAGAGCCACATCTTTTAGAGAGCCACAATGGCGGATGCTACTTCTCCGTATTTGCAGGGAGAATCAAGAATTAGATGATCAGACAGGACTGATCTCTTCGATGAGGATGAGGACGATGCCGCATAGCCAAACAAAGCCAGACTAGGGTGGTGTTGGTAACGGTAGTAGACCTTAGCCATGTTATGCCAACACCCGCTTTGATCTTTTTACCTTTTCTTTCATTTAGCCCACTTCACATTACAACCAAGACCTTGATTCTACCGGTGTTTATTGCTTCCTTTGACTTTATGCATGATGGTTACGTGTTCTATGCATATATGATTGTTGGTCTCATCTCGCACTACAACCACCGCCAGATTTACTCAATCTTACATTTCTTAAAATCCATAATCCTTATTCAACAACCAATCAGGTATTAAACGCATAATGTCTATCAGGTAAGAATGTGGTCAGTCTAATCGAAATGCGTCAGTGACACACCTGAATCTCAAGAATGTTCCATTCCATAATCACATTTGATCTGCAAAAGCCTGACCATACCGCCACCTGCTGTACCACCTAAAGGTAACTGATCAAACTTGCAGTGATCCAGCGCAAGACGCAGTTCGGGTGCACGAATACACATTCGGCGATAATTATAATGTATCACACATCTAAATCACAATCGACCCACATTTGGCAAAAAGAATTGAAAATTTCTAATTTCTTCTATGTTTCTGTAAGCCAGGCGGTGTCTTTCTGTGTTTAAAACGTAGTTTACATAAGGAGGTTCGCCTGAAGCCAATATGAAGCAATGTGGGATGTGGGTGAGCAATTGACGGTCTCGGGAACCCAAAGAAAGCAAGGAAAAAGATTAGTTGATTATCTTGTACCGGTACAACTTAAAGTTCTACCTAAGACAAACTTGTTGAAAAATTGGCAAAGAACATATCGTATCGGTGACAACTTAAAGTTCCCACCACAACCTCGGGGCCGAAAATTGGCAAGGATACATTAAAAATTCCAAGATAACCGAAGTTCTACCCGCATAACCTGCTTGAAAATCAACAAGAAGGGAGAAATTTGCACGGCACAACTTCTAAAGCTCTACCGTACAACCGCATGGAACTTATTTCGATTTGGTCCAAGAATTCGATCCGTACGCGAGGGCACTTTCGTCAACGAACCAAAATGGGAAAATCACATTGGAGGTGGCTATAAAAGGAGGAGGACACAAGTAATAGGGGCGCCGGACTTCTAGGGTTTAGGTTTTGATAGAATAAGAGTTTTTTCTCCCATTTTCGAAAGTGGTACCAGAGATCCACTTCTTGTATTTCCATTCTTTTAGAAGTTTCGATTCAAGAGTTCAGAATCTTTCTCAAAGATAAATATTCATTCTGCTTTAAATCTTAGCATTCCATATTCTTCATTCTCAGTTTTACAATTTAATTCCGATTTCTTCAAGGTACTGTTTTTTATGATTAATTGTTCCTCAACTTTAATTGTTCATATAAATTTTATGGAGTTCTAAACCCCGACTGCTGGGATCCTACGGGGGAAACTCACCCCGATCAAGGCAAAGTCCCTCAATTCTTCTTTGATCTTCAATGGATTGTGTGATATTAATCACTAAAGTGTAAAAGTTGTAAATCCTGAAGGTGATATTCTGACAACGTGTTAACGAGATACCCTATTACCTTGTGCTTGATCATGAATGCTTCATGGTCCGTGACACTGAGAACAAAGGTTTAAGACATTCATCATCTTTATTTCCAAAGAGCACTTAAAGATAACCTTCCATCAAAGCACCATTATCAATGGTTCCTAGATGAGTTTATAAAATAAGAGGTGGGACTTACCCGGACGTAAGTGAGCGAACCCTAAAAATCCCAAGATTTCGCCTTTCCATTTTAAACATTCAAACTAATCAACCATCTACCACAACACAACATTACACTCCGCTTTTAAGCTCATACTTTTAGTTGAGAATAGTTCCTATTGATCAACCAAATCGTACTACTTCGAGACACCCGTGATTCCCACAAGATATAAATGCTAGACGACCATAATTCCTACGTCAGGAATAGAATTAGGCATACTAATCGTGACTAAGCAACGCTCGGTACTTATTGTGTCAGGTCCTACTCATTCCAGACACGTCTAGGCAATCTAACAAGATAAGGATAAGACTCAATAAAGAATAAGAGTAAAGAAATGAATATGGTAAAGATCTGAAATGTACTCTACGTACCAGACTGCTCTCAGTAGCATTTCATGTGTACTTTTGTACAAGTAAAATCTCTGTAGTACCTACGGGTATTTTCGTATCGGTAAAATAAGTATAAGTTCTATAATATAAGAATAAGCTCGCATTACAGTACAAGATCCTCAGAATAATAAGTATAAGTTCCATATCATACTTTATAAGATTCAAATACAAGTATAAGATCCGAAATACAAGTATGTACTCCGAAATACAAGTATAAGTTTCGTAAGACAAGTATAAGTTTCGTAATACACGTATAAGATCTGAAATACAAGAATAAGTTTTGTAACACAATTATAAGATCCGTAAAACAAGGATATGCCATGTAGTACAAGTGTAAGATACGAATTACAAGTATAAGTTATGTAGTACCTACTCTGCACCAGACTGACAAATTATAAGTACCCACGGTACCTCAATGATAAGTATAGGATCAGAGTAATCTACGGTACCAAACAAGTGTAATCTCCGTAATTTAAGTATAAGCCCCTATGGTATAAGTATAGTTTCAGAGTACCTAAGGGTACCTTTGTATAAGCATAAATTCTGTAAACTCCTACGGGAGATTTGAGATAGATATAAGTACCAGTACATGTATAAATATCTCGGTATAAGCATAAACGGGAGATTTGAACATGTATAAGATAGATAGAAGTATGAGTACGTGATAAGTACCTCCGTCTAAGTATATGTATAAGTTCAATACCGTATACAAGGAATCTGAATAAGTATGTGGCCACACGCACTACATAAGTATATCCCACGGGAGATATATAAAGCAGGTCCTATGGAGATAAGTATATATGTGACCTACTGAGATCTAATAAGACAAGTCCGCCATCGCCGTAAAGATCCGAAAGGTGCTTTAAGTATAAGTTCAGTACCGTAGACGAGAGATCTGAACAAGCATAAGTTTGTTACAAGGAAAATTATGTATGTAAATTTGTTATATTAATTCATGAAGACTCTGATAATTGTTACTGTTATATGTTTATTGTGATTCAGTATAAATGCATGTACCAAAGATAAGTTATAAGATGCTTCCTACCAAGCTGCAGTTTAGCACGGGTTTTTAATCCGTATAGGTACAGGAGAAGACTTTCGCGATCTTCCGCATACAGTTGGGCTAACACACTAGTAGGGGTTCATCACAGTAGGTTATGCGCTTTGAATATGTAATTGAAAGTAAAGTTTTTTTGTATATGTATATGTAAATGGGACTAAGTATATGTGTATAGATTTTGATGGACACCACTCCTAAAGGGTAGTTCTTTGTATATGTATCCGTTATATAAAAAAAAAAAGGTAAAGAGTCCCAGATATGAACTCGCACCCGAACTCTGCCTGGACGCCTAACTCCGCCTGACCGAATCTGGTGACAAGTTATATGAATATGTATAGATATATGAAATGCACATATAAGTCATGATCTGGCCACCATTGGTTGTCCATGCTTATGTTCCCACTAAGCTGCAGAAAGCTTAAGACGAAGGTTCAATCCTTGTAGTACCAAGAGAGGCAAGAGGACAGACAACCCACATCGCAGAGCAGCCAACTTAGAGATGGGGTGTCACCGCATCAAGCTCGAAATCTTCGATGTTTTGTATTAGATATGTATATGTATAAGTGTTTTCAGATAAGATGTAACCCACTGGCGAGAGACTATTATATTTTGTATTCCGTCGCTACAAATATATTCACAGCAAAATGTACATGTAAATGTAAATGGACTCGTGATATGTATAGATTTTGATGGACTCTAATTCTGGTAGCTTCTTTGTATATGTAAATGATTTTTGTTATGACAGAAATTGTTTGTATACCCACAGGTACAAGTTCAGCTCTGAGAAAGAATAGGTCAATGAGAGTCCCAGTATATAGTTATGGCGCCCGACTCACTCTATCCAACCGGTCGGACCTATAGGTGTCACATATTACTTCTCATATCATTATAATTCAATTACATATCAGATTTCGTACCTCTATGTTTCACATTTTATAACATTCTAAAATTTCATATCATCTTATGTCATGTCTCAGATATTCCAAAGAAGTGAGCAAAAAGAAAGAATCAGATATACCAAAGGGTACTATCACCGTGACGAGACAAAGGATTTTGGTCTATACTGCATCAGATGACCCAAACGGGGCGGAAGGACCAAAACGGGGTCGTTGTAATGACCCAAATGGGGCCGTTGTAATGACCAAAACGGGGTCAATTATATATGTATGTTATGTTATATATCCCTTAATAGGTACGCCTTCATTTGACCCATTCATCTGAACATAAGGTGCACCCAGCCATTAAGTTTCTTTTATCCAAGTTAGAGATATCAAACTTTTCATATCTTATATACATGGATAATTACAATCACATGTATTCATACGGGATACTTACAGACCATTATTCTTTTATACTTGTGAGATGACTGTCACATTTATCACAATTGGCATGCTCATATTCTCAAGATTCATTTACTGTCTTACACAGATTCATATATCAAACATGCTTGTATTTCTGTTCATGTGATCGGATTTCATATCGGAAGCTATCATGTCGTGTCGATGTACACAATTTCATATATGACCACTCTTTATAATTTATATGCGATTCAAACTCACTTCTTGTTCGCTTTATCACCAAAAATATTTTAAGCAAAACCATCTCCAAGATGCAGAAAAACATATAAGAGCGTTAGGATGTTGTAAGAGTTTTATAATAGGAGACATGAAAATCATCTCCCCGAAATGGGTGCGAGAAACAAACATTTTATAAAGTCTGATAAGGTTTGACATAAAGCAAGCTTCCTTGAGTCCATTGTTCCTCTATAAATCTATTTTATTCGAAATTACAATCATTGTTTGAATAAATCCCAGCTTAAGTTATGGCTTTTTAATGCAGGTAGTGTTGCGGTACAGCGTAGCGACTATGAACTTGATTTCATGGTCTTAACTCCATCATTTGACACAGTTCATGTACTCGATTAAAGTTACGGTACTAAGGGTTGTACCGATTGGAATAATCGAGTCGGATCGCGAGCTGAAGATAATAATAAGCAGCCGAGAATCTTTCTATTTTCAAAACATAACCATAAATTTTCCTACAAACAAAACTACAGTGAATTTACGATGCCGATGGGGTCGGTTTTTAATATGACATTAAGAAAGAAATTGTTTTCCTAGAAGTCGAGTTTACTGAAGATGAATCGTCGATTTGGATGGTGAAAGCTGAGCATGGCCTAAACACCAAAGCGGAGGATAACCGACGACTTACCCCTTGTATTTTCGCCGAGTCTCAAAAAACGGGGACTGAGGTCGGGTTTGCTTCTTAGTGCGTTACATACTTTGTAGGTTTGCCTCTTAGGGTTAACTACTCAACTAGAATCACTCATTTTGGATAACTAATGGCCCAGCAAATAGGGATTTGGAAAAATTTGGCGACATAAGCGCGTTTCTTTACCTGAAAATTCGCTTAATTGAGGTCCTGACTCGTTCAATCAAAGAGCCAAATCACAGCAAAACAACTGAAATCGAAACATGGCAAATCGACTTATCTGAAAGTTGAAATTTTCACACAACTTCGAGCATAAACAAGAAGGAGTTTGGAGAATTTCGAAACATCTCTAACTTTATCTGAGTGTTAAATGCATAGATACCGTAGATCAAATGAGAGATTTACATATATCAAATAAGAGATTTTCATGTGATCTTGGAAATACTTAAACCAAACTTCTCATTTTCTTCGAAGCCCCAACTCTCTTGAACAATCTTTAGATCGAAATTGAGATAATCGAGTACTTGGCTCTTCTTCTACGACACGTAAATGCTCACAGTCCCAGAAACCCGAATGAAATATGCATTAAAGATCTGAAATGTGGACTTATCCTTTTAAATCTGAGGCACTTGTTTGGATTTTCTCATTTTTTTGTTTAACTTTCATATTTTGATTTTAGTATCTACTTCAGTGACTATAATTCTTGTAATGACTTGTATTATTTTTAATTAGCGTATCTTTCTTAACTTAAGTTTATGACATTTGGGTCTTTAACGTGACATTTTTACTATTTTGCATATTTGTGAATTAATTCGAGAGTTTATCATTTTATCAGCAACATATATAAATTCGGGAAAATCTGCATTCTTTGTATCATTAACGTGTTGTAAAACTGCATAATATAATTTGGGGTGTTCTGTGGCACAATATGAAAACCAGCCCAATCTGTAAGTGGGAGAACCTTCGAACTTGCATTAGTTATTGGGGCTAACTTGCGCGTTGATAGGTACTCAAGCCCGATCATAGCCAACTAGTGTTTCCTTAGATGAGAGAATATTTGAACATGTCAATGTATTATATGGAGCAGATGTAGGATCGAAAAGTCAAAAACATCAGCGAAGGGCTGTATTTCTGGATAGCTTTTTATTCAAAACGCCCGTTGGGGTATTTAGGTGGCGCTCTTGTGGTAATAATTTTCCGCTCTGGCACTGTTCTTGTGAAAGAATGATATGCCCAAAGCGTCTGAACTTTGACCCCAGACCACAGTGGGAGGCGGCCGAGAGGCAGAATGTAATTCTGCGATTTATTATGAAGTCGATGTGGGATCGTATCACATGCACATCAACTAATCCAATGGGCTCTTGAAGTAAACAATCGGATAAATCCTCTAATGAACAAGGGATTTGAATGGGTGACTATTGAAGAGCAAACTCAACACTAAACCAAAAAATAACATGAACAAGAATAAAGGGAAAAAAAACAAAAAATTCATAAAAAAGTCTCAAAAACAAATTAAAATTGTTTTCACAAACAACATTTTATTTAATTAAAAAAAAAAAGCCAGATACTAATTCATTTATTCAAAATGTTTCATCAAATTTTATCATTTTAAAAATCATTTATTTTTTGAGAAATTTAGTAAATTACTAAAAAATAATTTAGTAATTTACCAACAAAGCACATTTTATTTTCCATATTAATGTCACACACCAACCATGTATTAAAATAATAGTTCCGCAGCCGCAAATAATTGGAGGAAAACAAAGATAGCAGACCACTTTCTTTCTCCCTTTCAACTGTTCATCCCCAAATTCATCTCTACGGTTCTTCAGCATCGCACATATGTATGTTAGTTTTCTCTTTCAATCTGCAAAACTGCAACTTCTCTCCTCATTCAATCTATCTTCCATGGCCATTGTGTGGATTTTGTGTGTTTTTTGTTTGTGTTCAAAACCCTAGCTTAACTGAAATAGGAGTTCTTACTTTGATTCTATAATCGATTCGCGAGTTTAGTGAAATCGTTTAATGGAGTTCGGCTTGGGATTCTGCAGTCAGTTTGTGTTTGTAGGCAGGTGCGTATTCTTTTTGCGGGATCGCAGTCCAGGGACTACGCTTGAGGTCTGTGTGGTTACTAAATGAAGGTAGTCGAGGATTGAGCGATTTTTTTTTTCTTATAGTCACATTTCTCAGTAACCAAACGAAATTTGGGAAAGTTTGAGTTATTTTCACAGAGTGTGTGAAAAAAGGTTTTTGTTCCGTTTTTGAGAGTTAGGGTTTCTGCTACATGATGGCCCATTAGTGTATTTGAAGGCAAGGATAGGATCTATAGATAAGTTATAGGGTGTGGAACTGGAATGTGGAAACTGATCCCTTTTGTGAACATGGGCAATGTGAACATCTGACGTGTGAATTCGATTTTTGATGACGAGAGAAATGAATTGTGTGAGAGGTATTTGTTTGTTGTTCTAAAGTTTATGCAAATTATGATGATTTTGAACTTCTCTTGAAATTCCATGGTGTGGTGGCAAAGAATGTTGCCAATGCCACATAGGGGAGATGTGAATGTGACATAGGGAAAGTTATACATCTCAGTGACACAGTTTTAATGGTGATTACGAGGCAATGCATCCAAGTAAGATCAGGTGAATTTAATGAAGAACTATTTCCGAGGATGTGGATATTTTGATTAAAGGGTTAGGGGTAGGGGTTTGCCGAAGAGAATTAGGCAGGATATGGTGTCTAGAATCTGCAAAATGCATAATCATTTCTGGAGTTTTATTAATGTTTGTTTATAACCTTATTCTGTAAATGTCTACTCCTTTTGATTTGTAATAACAATTGTTAATTATCCCAAAGCATGTTTTTATAATGTGTGTCCGTATAATAAAATTGAAAATCAAATAAATACTAGTCAGTTACACTTCTTTTTTAGTTAGTTTGATCAAAGGTCTTATAGTGTTCTTGAACTTAAAGTGAAAAGTGTTTAATCTTACAGTGAACATTATGAGTGCTAGACATATGCATTAGGAACTGGATGATATGGAAAATGGGCACCTAAGGGTCAAGTAGTGAAAACTTGAAAGGATAAAAATATCTAATGTTCAAAGATAAAATGATTTAAAAGTGAAAATTAAGATATAGAAGTTTTAAAGAAAGTTTTTTGTATTTTGGCATCTGACTGGTGAACCAAATCACTTTGATCATTATTTTATCACTTCAACTGCTTTCTATTTCCTAGTTCCTTATTGTTATTAATATTACAACCACTAGGACCACTATTACTACTACTTTTTACTGATAAAAAAAAAAGGACCACTATTACTACTACTATTATTTGATTTTTATTTTACCTTTTGATTTCTACTATTCTGCCAAAAGCTGTGGTATTTTATATATATATATATATATATATATATATATATGCTGAATTGATGCTTATGTTTGATTAACTAATCATCGGTCATAGGAATGCCGGCTATTTTTGACTTGTGGCTAAATACCTTTCTAGGATATATCTGAAATGGAAATGAATTTATTCCTCTATGTGGCAAGCTGATGATTGCAGAAAGCATTTTGGATATCTTTTAGCTGTCTGCCTTGCAGAAAGCGACCAGATATTCAACAATAGCTTCTAATATTTGTAGAATTCCATTATTTTTATTTGTTTATAGTGGATTGTTTTTATCTGGTACGTGTATTAATTTTAAATGACTTGTGGGCTGGTTGTATGGTGAAATGCAGGTAGCCTTTAAGAGAGTTGTCCAGATATCATATGAGAGCAGGTCCTGTGGTTCATTGTCATTCAGGTGGAAAATCTCACCATATTCTATTTATATTTTGTGTTTCTCATAGTGCATGCCATGTACTAGTGCGAGAAAATTCCCTTTTGCCCAGTTCTTTTACACCAATTTGCTCTTGGAGTAATGTTTGAGGGTGTTAAAGATTATTTGGTTGCCAATTTTTTTTTTTTGAATTGATAAAAGACAGTATTGATAAAAAAGAACAAAGGGTTCCCAAGAAGTACACTAATAGTATACAAGGAACAAATGGAAGCAAAAAACAGCAAGAGGAACAGCTGCAAAAAATCCTACCCGCCCAAACAAAAACCAACAACCTTTTGGTTGCCAATTCATGGAGTTTAGCCATCTCATAACTGATTCCTGGATGCTTTTAGTTTATGTATTTCTGCATTTAGAGCAACATTCTCTTTGAACATACTGCTTGGCTGTGTTTCCAGTTCTGTAACGTTAGCTGAACTGCAAAGCACTGAAAATTAATATCTCGAAAATTGAGTCCATTGATTTTTCATCATAGGTGCTGTAGTCCCCAGAGTGAGACACACTGTCATAACACATTAATCATCCCTGCGTCTTTCTATGTGGATTCTCAAGGATATCATATACAAAGCTGTTCATAAAGCTGTTTAGGTATGCAAATACTACATTGAGCTGCATTCATCTCTCGACAATATGATGCTTCAATTTGGATGCATTACTATGTATGCTGTCTTCATTCCTAATCACTGTCTTTCAAAACATGGATTTTAATACCCCAAAACCGAAGTCCTTGCCTCCATTGTTTATCATTTGTTATTTACATTTATTTATTTATTTATCTATTTCATCTTTGGAGTAAAAGAAGGATCCTCCTGCCTGAAATTACTTGATACCGGATATTCTGGATGTTGATCTTTGTCAGCACCTTGAGATTGTCTGGTTTTACTTGTAACAGTTAGTGGAAGATGGATGATGGCGGGCAGCGGGAAAATGGGAGACATAAACTGGATTATTACAAAGGACCACAGAACCCGGTAGGAAAGAGGGAAGAAAATTTTTGGAATTGTCATCTTTGTTTTACGTATGAATTGCAGAACCATCTGAATATAGTATACACATGAACTTGTTACCTGCCATTCCCCTTTTTATTGCAGTGGAATATGATGCCCCAGCATCATTTGAAGGAACAAAATGCTTTAGCAATGAATAAGAAGTTTATGAACATCCTTGCTGAGAGGGATAATGCTATTCGCGAGCGGAATATAGCCATTTCTGAAAAGAAGGCAGCCTTGGAAGAGCGAGATGAGGCAGTAATGCAACGAGACGCTGCAATTACAGAGCGTGATAACGCCCTTCTGGAACGTGACAATGCTATCGCTGCCCTTCAATATCGAGAAAGTGTCATCTCAATTCAACGCGGAACAAAACGCATGGATCACCCTCCAAACCATGCAGCTAACGGGGCAGAAGGTTCTTACAACACAAGGGAAGCACACATAACCGACGCTTTTCCCATTTCAACCATCACTGCTGATTCTGTGAAGTCACGCGCGAGGGCCCGAAAAGAGAACAAGGCGGTTTTCTCCCAAGGGTCTAAGAAACCGCCAGAAGGGAAAAGAAAGTAAGCGAGGATTTGAACAGGCAGGTCCTTCGATGTGTTGAAGATAAAGTCTGAATGGGACAGTGGGATCTGGGCTTGAATCTTGTCCGCGTTTGGCGAATCGACCATGCCAGTGCCCGTCTGCCTGCACTTGCGTCCCCGACAGTGCTACAAATGGGGAAACGGAGGATGTGAGTCAACACTGCCACGACCACCTTGTCATCGTACCCACTACCTCAAATGCCTAACAAGCGCCGTGCGAATGGGTGGCAGGAAGATGGCGACAGCGTCTTCACAAGACTGCTCAGCCGTCTGGCAGCAGAAGGCCATGATCTCTCGATACCGGTAGATCTCAAGGACTACTGGGCCAAGCATGGGACGAATCGCTACATCATCATCAAGTAGACGGCCATTGTACTTGAGAGAGATGAAATCTACGGTATTTTCTGTAATGAGATGAAAGATGGAGGAGCTTCACGAGCAGCATAATAAGGTTAGTTTTGCTTTTCTTCAACCATGGTTGCATATCTGTATGTTATTTTGACTCTGAAAAACATCCTGTCCCAACAGTGTTAAGGGGGAATTTTTTGTAAAGTGGTAAACCCCCAAATAGTTGGGATATAAGGGCGTAGTAGATCACCTTTGTTTTGCTGCTTTACCAATATTTCAAACTCAACACCTTTCCTTTTCTCAGTATGAGCTCAGGAGAATCATATCTCACCTGTTGAACCCTTTTTTATGTTTTGGGAGACGAAAGGTGTAGTGGGATGGGTGATGAGTAGGAGCCCAACTTGGTCAGACTGTTTGACATAACCTAACTTTTGGATTAGACTTTTACGGTGATAAGGTGCATAAATGCCCATGACTTGTAGTCGTATGTCCAATTTATCTTATCTTGCATGGTGTCTGACGTTTGGTGTCGTAGCTGAATTCATCTTATTGTCGCATCACTCTTATGAAATGAGCAAGCAGCGTGCCATTTAGATGGGGGGCAGCGAAGTGTAGACTTGGCTTCTTGTTTGTCGTTTGTCTTGAATCTATGATGGTGAAATGGTGAGTATGGCGCCAAAGTCAGGAAAGGAGATACCTGTGGACCCAAAAAAAACTCATGGACTGACATATGGTTATAAGTTAGGGGCTTTTATGCACCTTATCCTGATTTTTATGACATTTATTTACTTTGTACGTTATGATGTATAACTGTTCTTACAAAAATTTGAACCTAGATCTCCTGTAGCCCCTTTACCACCACCTGGGTCAGGCCTCAAGGCCTCGAAGTCATTTAGGGTTACCCTCAGCCTAAGACTTGGTCGTATCAGATCAACTCTAATCCAATTTAAAATTTATATTATCGCATATTACGATATTCATTTTGTAAGAGAAAAATATCAAATTGTAATTATATTATTTTTTTTTTATAAACCTATATATATTTACTTTGTTTTTTTTTTTTTTGACAGAATATTTGCTGTTGTTGTTATTACTATCCTAAAATTTATTTTTATTGCGAATAAGACTTAACCCAAAGGGTTAAGAGTTTAGGCTTTCATAAGGAAGGGATGGGTCTAGGGTTTGGATCCGAATGGAACAAATTCATGAGAAATAAAACATAATATCATGATGTAATGTAAAGTAAATAGATATTAAAAAAAAAAGGATCTTATTTAATTATAGAAATTTGGTTTGAATGAATAGTAAGCAAATCAGATTTTTAATATATTATGATTGAATTTGTGGAATTATATAAAATTGAATTATGAAAAATAGAGATTAGAGTTCAACCGGAAGTAGTCTTGAATTGACATCCTTGTCCTTGTTGGGTGGTCATTCTTGTTTAAAGCCAATAAGAAGATCCCATTTCCTCCGTAGGGGATATATTATAACTAATGATGAAACATAGAATTCTCTCCCCTCCGTTCCAAACTTCCCGTTTTTCCTCTTCCATGCATCTTCTCTTGATTTTCCCTTGTTTTCTTCAGTCAGCAGACTTGATGCTGAAAGCAACGTAGCTATCCGATACCAGTGCCTTTTACAATTTGCCCAAACAGCCCAACCCTAATACGAGTAGTTTTGTCATATTCCACATATAAGAGAAAGTTACTGTCGCTGTATAACTGTATAAGTATGGACTTCTTTCGATTTATTAGACGTGTTTTAAAATGGTATCAAAACCGATATCTGATCTCGATGTGGGTTTGTTCCGTTTGGTCTTATGGGGGTGTTTGTCACATTATATATTAAATAAGGGAAAAAGTTTTTGACATTTCAAAGTATGAAACAACAATATCCCAATAGATTCGTTTTAAAGTTTTGAGCTGAGGCCCGGGATAATATCTAAATAGTTTGATGATCGTATAAATTGTATCGGAGGCCCGGGTTACGGATTAGATATGGATACGTTTTATTTGATCTCGTAGCGGGTGTTATTCATTTGATCTTGTAATCTTATGGGATATAACGAGTATATAAAGGTGTTTGTCATATTCTATGTTAGATAAGGGAAAAAGTTTTTGATATTATATAAGTATGGATTCTTTTTAATCTAATAAACATGTTTTAAAGTCGTGAGGGTTTCTTAAACCTAATTCAGATGGATGTATATATATGAAGAGAGAGAGAGAGGGAGGGATTGAAGACGGGGTTGTTAGTGGTAGGTTGGAATATTAAAAGGGTTGTACAACAACTCTGTTGCAGGGCTTTGAAGGCAGACAAACCCAAGTCAGTGTTGTCCACCCCAAGACAAAACCAGTCGGTGGAATTGTCTTCAATACCGGCTATAGAGAATTCTCATGGGGAAAAATATGCTGTTTTCTCAACCCATTTTGGCTAAAATAAATATGTTCAAAAGAGGCTACTCACCGACCCTGTCTTCAAAATCATAGGGATGTTTGTTTGCTGTTTTTAAAAAAAAAAAAAAAATTAATAAAGAAAATACAGGGAATACTCTTGGTTATCTTTTTTTTTTTTTTTTTTAATTACGAAAAGTATAAAAATATTAAATTCAAAAATAATAACAGTTTTCAGATAATGTTAAAAATTATGTTCTTTGTATTTTCTAAAGTTGTCCTCTATAATAATTTTTAAAAAAATATCCATGGTTTTTTTAAGATCATTTCTAAACTGGTTCTTAAATATTTTTAAGTAAATTCCATCCCTTTATCACCTGACTGAAACCCTCCCTGTCTTTTGATTCTAGATATTTATTTGAAAAAAATAAATATATCAAAGTATATGGTAACTTATTTTTAAACTTTGTTTTTCAATAGTATTACAAATTTGTTATATATATATATTTTGATAATATCAAAATAAAAAAATAAGTGAAAAAACATTTATCATCATTTAAAATTGTAAGAAAGGTGGCTTGACTTAATGGATCCTCAAAAGCGATTGCATATACGCTTTCTTGACGTTTTCTGGGGCCAATTTTTTCTCCTTAAACGTCGTCTTTCCTTCAATCGAGCTTACCTTTTCATTTATCATGCCCGCTCAATTTGGTGGGGCCCATCTCCCTTTTATTTTTATTTTATATTTATTTTTGGATAAGATTGCATTTCTCATCGATTTACCAGAACTTTGCCACGTGGCTAATTCGGCTCACTTTCCTTTCAACACGTCCTTACCCCTCGTGCTATATTCCATGCAAAGTCAACTTTACTACGTCATCGACAGGTTGGAAACGCCGATGTGCAGCTCTGCGTGTTTGGCGGGGGTGGTGCTCACGGGACGTGATTTCGGAGATCTCCTACCTAGCAGTTGGAGCTCGTGTTGCATTGTTTGGCTCTGGTTTATCGTACTCCCATCGCGGATAAGATTGTCTCACAACTTTTAGTAGGTTTTTTGATTTCACATCAAATGCTTGTGACTAGAGCCCTACCAAAGCATTATAGCGAGATAGTTGAGATTTATTCTTATTTAACCAATAGTATCGAGTTCGAGCATTGAAAATATCACGTGTTATCTGATAAAAGCTATCTGTCAGTACGTGGTCATTTTTATGGATTCACGTATGAGGTGTGGTATGGTTTAAAGACGTCTTTTGTGTGTGCACGGGGTCCTCTTATGACACTTCACGGTCTGATAAACAAATACTTATTATTTAGTTTTTAATTAAATTATTAATTTAGTTTTATTTTCTCTCGACTTTTTAAGGACTATTCTCTTTTCTTTAAGTAATGAGATGTGATTATTTTACTATTCTTTACCTAAAATTACCATCCACATATATTTTCAATGTTTTCTTCTTCAATAAAATGGTGAAGGTAGTGTGGTTATTTCTTGTGAAGGAATTGATTTAGACGAATAAAGTTTATCTTATCTAGATAAGCGATAGTAAATCAAAAATTAATAGTCAGCGCAAAGTCCATTCGTCATTAAATGTCACGGAGTCTTTGTCTCATTAACATGATTTTTAAGCTATTTTAATTTTATATATTTCTAATGTTGCTAGTTTTAAATTAATAAGAAATATTGCTGTAAAAAAATAAATAAATTATTAAATTAAGTTAACGAGAAATGTGCCGTTAACAAAAAAAAGAAGTGTTAATTTATCATAAAATGCATTGAAAAAAGCAAAAATAAATAAATAAATAAAAGGTAAGTCCAATATATGATTTGCTCGTGCTTATAACTTCTAAGTGGTTCTTAAAGACACTATATGAAAATTATAACAATTTTTTATGATTTTTGTGTTGAGAATAATTTTTTCAAAAATCTACTCTTGTGATCGTTTTCTTCACTTAATTAGTGAAAATCATATTTTAATTAAAATATTTAATTGAAAATTGGCACAGAAAAATATAAATCTTATTAAAAAATAGAATATAATAGTATCGTTATTATTTTTTTGATCGGACGTGAAATGTTATGAGTTGACCTGTTAGACTATGTCAATTAAGCCAATACCAACCACGGAACCTAGCGCATTCCCGAGGTTGTGTAGATTGTAAAAAAAAAAAAAACCGTTTACAAATACAACATGTTACATACGTATGAATAAATATATTTTTTTAATGTTTTAAAATTTTAAACTTAATTGTCTCTTAAAAATATATATAAATTATTTTTTGTTTGGATTGGCAAATAATTAAGGATAACGATAAATGAGCTGGCAAAGTAGCATCTGCCTAACTACCCAACATTTCCTAAATCCTAATACATTGGCACCAAAACGGGTTTGGAGTTAGTTATTTTCCCACTATTTTATTTTATATATTTTATTATTATTTGTCTCGTCTCGTTCTTAGAATCAGATATTTTATTTTTTAAATATTTTTCTACTATGAAATTTCTTTTAATTTTTATTTTTATTTTTAAATAAATGAGAGAATAGCTTATTCACTCTCAATCGCTTTTTATAAATTACTTGGTAAATGTTCTTTATTAGCTACTAATAGTTTGTTGTTAAAACTCAAGTTTGTGACAATGAATTAGGCTAAACAACTTTCGATAAATCAATCAACTTCCCTTCTAATCGACTACCTTAATAAACTATATTTTATAATAAGCTATTAGTTATCAATATCAGTTATTAGTGGCTTAATAGAATAAGAGTAAATATATCTTATAATATAATATAAAAATGAATATAAGTAAAAAATAATATATGTATGTGTAGTAGACAATTTTATTAACTAATGAAATTTACTCAATTAAGAATGACTTAATTAAGCCGTTTTTTCCTTTCTCCCGTCTTGTTTTTTCTAGTCATTTTTCCTTAAGTAAGGAGGAGTTTTTTTTTTTTTTTTAAAATTATTGGCTTGAAATCCCACCCATACAATTTTAGGTTTTTCAATAAAATGGTTTTTGTAGAAATCACATATTTTAATTTATTTTTAGGTGTTTATGTCGTCTTAACATACGACGTATGATTTGTGTCATCTTAGTATGATATATTGGATTTCGTCGTCTTATTGTGACATTTTTTTGTATGTGGGTGATTCGAACGGTAAAATATATTTGATCAAGTAGATACATCAAGTCAAATCATGATCGTTAATATATTGTATAATTTGATAATATGTATTATAGTTATCATATAATTATCAAATGTGTAGACTATAAATCAATTTATTATCTTTATTAAACACAATATCGTGTCGTATTTTATTATTTTTTAATTTGGTGGTTGGTTTGAATCAATTCGTATTAATTTTTTTCAAAAAAATTTAAAAAAATGATTGAATTAAAAAATATTACTCTAGTGATGGTTATTTTTATTTTTAACATATGCAATTCATTTCAATTTAAATTTATAACTAAAATCAGAAAGGATATTCAAGTGAACAAAAGTCAAATTGTACCGCTCCCATCATTATTTTGAAAAATTGATTTCTCCAGTATTAAAAAAAAATATATATATATATATATATAAGGGAAAAAAAAGCACACATGTTCAAATAAATCATGAAATATATTTTGTTTTTATTATTTTTAAACTAGCATGTTTATAAATTTATTATATTGTATTATGTTTATCATTTTAACTACAAAAAAAAAATTATAACTAATCTTACACATCACTACAAAATTATGTTTTTTCACCTCGACTTAAAAATGTAATTTTAAGCTAAGAACTTATCTGTGAAAGATGATTGGAGTATTTCGTATCTTAATCAATAATCTTAAGTTAAAGTCTTGAAAATACAATTATGTTATGTGGTAGAGTTTTATTGTCCTTATAATCCCTCTCAGCTTCTATGGAGATTAGTTTGGATATGATATGACTTAAATTCATTTTTAATATGTCTGTATTTAAAAGCGCATGATATAGCAAAAAAAAGAAGCGATCGTGCAGCATCTTATCAGAAGCGTAGGAGACTTGACAAACGAGCAGGAAATGCCATGGGAAATGAAAGCATGTGGCTCTCGCACAAAGTCGAGAATCGGTTTCAATATCATTTCTCATGACTAACCAGCTATATATATATATATATATATATATATATATATATATATATCTTATAACGTCATTTAACGACATCAAAATATTGTTTACTAGATTGAGTGAAACCTATACATAATATAAAATATAAAATATTTTATATTTGTATAAAATAAAAATGTATTTGGTATGCTTGGGGTGAATCTCCCTAATTTTAGGGGCAAATCCATAATGGCCAGGTGGGTGTGGAACAGTTTAGGGGTTTCTTTGGCTCACCTTTTTGAGTTTAAAGTAAAAATAATTTATTTATTTATTTTTTAAATATACATATAGATTTTCAAAATATTAATAAAACTAGTGTTTTTCACATTTTTAAATTGTATTTATTAAATACGGTTTTAAAAATAAACCTTAAAATGTATTCATCGATTCACGATTTTAAGGTTGTTAACTTAAGTAATTGATGAACTCTTTTGAAGTTAATGCGATTTTAAAAAGTAAAAAAGTTAATTTGATAAATATTATGAAAAAAAAACTATATCTAATTTTGTTCTAAAAATTAATTTACTTTAATATGAAACTCCACCTTTGAATAACTAATTTAAAAAAAAAACAAAAGAGGAAAATACGATAATGGAGAAAAAAATGAGAAATTTCTAAAATCACATATATTAGTCAGTAAGTAAATCATAAAGCGTAGGTTTATATCATAAAATATTTCCTTACTTATATTGAAACTAAATCAATATATTAATTTCCATTAAATACAAAAAAAAAAAAAATCTAAATTGAATTTCCCCACATGCCTTTATTCAAGAGGAAACTTCTTTACTCCCCTTATCTACATTAAAATAAATTACCAATAAGGAATTTAAATCAAATCTTCCATCCCAAAAATCTAATATTTTGGTTAGAAAATTTAGTAATAAATTTATAAATTAATTATTTAACAAAATTTGGACAATTTTTTTTAAACGTCATTATTAAATTTAGGAAGAAATCCCATCTTTCATTTTTTAAGAAAAAATTAATTGGACAAATAAAAAAATCCAATATCATTAGTGGTACCTACTTTTCATGATTTTAATAGCATTTTTCAAGTGATATTTGATGAAAAATGAAAAAGGAAAAATTACAATAAAAATTTTGTCTGTCGAAGCACAGTCATGTTTTAGTTATAATACGATAAAAATTGTTATTATAAAAGCTGGTTATTTCTTTGTTTGTCTTCTTTTAAAAAAAATTGAATATTATATCGCATAAATTAGGCAATGATGTATAAACTATTGGAAATTAAAATAATAAAGATAATATGAAGAAATGATAAAGAAAAATAATAATTTAATAATGTGGAGGAGGAAGAAAAACGGGGAATTTAATTGGGCCGTGAGGTACACAACTCTGTAGGAAAGTAGGAAACCATGAAAATGGTGCTTTTAAATTTTTTTATTTTATTTTGAATAAATTATATTTTTATTTTATTTCGGACAATATATAGAAATTTATTGCAACATAATCTGCAGAGATAGAGGAAGATTGATTTGTCCAAATGCAAATGCGGTCAGATGAGAATTGAAATGAGATTTAAATACAAATTCAAACCCAAATGAAATTCTTATTAAATTCACGCGTAGCGAGTCATGAAATCCGTGTATTCATGATCTTCTTCTTCTTCTTCTTCTTCTTCTTCTTCTTCGTCTCTTTTTCTAGAGAAGAGGCGAGTGAGTGTTTTTTTTGGTATTTCTAGAGAGAGAAACCGGAAGAAAATCGCGTACAAGGCGTGCACTTCTTCGGTGTCTCCGTCGCCGACCGCAGCTACAATCCGCAGCAGAAGAGCCCATTTTTGGGGAACAGCTTCGGTGGCGCCGCCGCCGAATGCGGCGGAGATTCCATAGATAGCACTGTACGGCCTGCAACTGGAGCTCCATTGTTGCGGTTCACGAGGTACTTGTACTTGTGCTCAGTTGTCTCTGCTTTTTTAATGATCGAGTGATTTTAAGGGGGGGAAAACGAAAGCTAGGGTTTGGTGTGCATTTCTGTTTGGGTTGTGCGTTTGTGGATTCTTGGGTTTTGAAATGAAGTTGAATTGAGGTTTTCAGAGTGAAGTTGGGGGTGATTTTAGAGGTTCTTTACGTTTTTTGATTGTATAATATATATAGTGGGGTTTGAAAGAAAAAATGGATGATACTGAAGAAGCTAATTTGGATATGATTCAGAGACTTCAGTCTTCATTTGGAACTTCGTCTTCTTCGATTCAGAAACAAACCATATCCATGAATCAACTTGATATACCTCAGTTGAATGCGTCATCTCAAATTCGTGCTCAATGATGCATTTTTTCTCCGACTTTAATGGTGATAGTACCAAAGGCACAGTTTCCGCCGTCTTATCGAACCAGATCCACCAATTTCGCCGTATTCCCAGATCAGTGCCCCAGCCAAGCAGATCAGCAGCTGGAGTTCCCAGAATTTCAGCCCTGGACCGTCTCATTCACGATCTTTATCACAACCGTCATTCTTCTCGCTCGACTCCTTACCCCCTTTGAGTCCGTCGCCATATCGGGACTCATCATCGACTTCAATTTCCGACGCTGTTTCTGCTGATGTCTCCATGGAGGATCGGGATGCGAGCTCACATTCCGGGCTCCCTCCATCACCGTCACCATTTTCAAGGGGCAATTCCATGAGGGTTGGTGAGAATCTTCCTCCTCGGAAGGCACATAGGCGATCCAACAGCGATATCCCATTTGGGTTTTCTTCGATTATGCAATCTTCGCCTCCTCTTATTCCATCAAGGGGTTCAGGTGCTTTTGAGCGGTCTATGTCAGTTAGAGATAATAATATGGCGGCAGCAAAGCCAGTTCAATTGGTTAAAAGGGAATCAAGTTGGGAGAGAGGTGGAGATAACAATGCAGAAGGAATGGGTGAGAGGAAATCAGAGGGGGAAGTCGTCGATGATTTGCTCTCGGCGTATATGAATTTGGACAACATTGACGCGTTGAACTCTTCTGGTACTGAGGAGAAAAATGGTACTGAGAACCATGAAGATTTGGATAGCAGAGCTAGTGGTACGAAGACAAATGGAGGCGATAGCAGTGACAATGAAGCAGAAAGCAGTGTGTGAATGAGAGTGGAAACGGTAATGCAGAAACCAGGGTTTGTTCTTCAGCCGAGGAAAGGGAAGGCGTCAAAGGAGTGCAGGCGGTGATATCGCTCCAACCTCCCGACATTATAGAAGTATTTCTATGGATAGTTTTATGGGGAAGATGAATTTGGTGATGAATCGCCAAAATTTGCTGCCATCTGGGAACCGTCCTGGACAACGCTCTACAACAATTCAATGGATGGGAATTCAACCACCTTTAGTTTGGAATTTGGAAATGGTGAATTTAGTGGGGCTGAGCTGAAGAAGATTATGGCAAATGAAAAACTATCTGAGATTGCATTAATCGATCCCAAGCGAGCCAAAAGGTATTGCATTATTTTTTTTTATCAGTATTTTTTCATGGTTAAGAGGATTGGTTGGGTGTTTGATTCAAAAAAAGATCGATCGTATCTCTCTCTCTATACCTAACTTAAATTGCTGAATCTTTTTTTTTTAAATTCATACATGGGTACTGCATTATATTTTCATTTTTCATGTCAATCTGCCATACATGATACATCTTAGTTAACTGTTCTGATCATTAAGAAACATTTTTTATGTATGTTCCCACTCATTTGATTGGTTGATCTCAGGATTTTGGCCAATCGTCAATCAGCTGCTCGTTCTAAAGAACGAAAGATGCGATATATTTCAGAATTGGAGCACAAGGTCCAGACTTTACAGACAGAAGCCACTACATTGTCTGCCCAGCTAACATTGTTACAGGTGGAGATTTTGATCGTTGAAACTTCTTCCTTGCTGCTTTTGTTTCTTTTATCGCCTAAAATTTTTGTTTCTACTATTTGCATCCAGAGAGATTCTGCTGGACTCACAAACCAGAACAATGAGTTGAAGTTCCGCCTTCAAGCCATGGAACAACAGGCACAACTTCGAGATGGTACGAATTATCAGTTGCATTCATTTTTGTTGAACTACTGCCGACTTTTAACCAGATATTCTGTAGATAGATTTTCATGTGAAATTATATTTTGGCACATCATTGATTCATTCTTTCTTAGTTCATGTGCATAAAATGAGGTAACTAAAATGGGTATTCTTTTAAAGCAAATATTAGTATTTCAATCGATGGAGTTATAAACTCATTTCCTTCTTACCTCCCTTGTTTCCTACTTACATTACATTCATGTCATGGTGATTGGTATTGGTTTTCTTTAGTTGATTTTCTGCCTTCTTCCTTGTTTTCATCAAGGCTCCAGTTGGGACCCGGAAATTACTAAGGAAGGAAAATTGAGAGGAAAAAGTTGAAGGAAAATAAAAAATAGGGTTAAACTTAATAAATTAATTTTATATGTTTATTCAAAACTCATTTTATTTGTTTGGGGTAAAAAAATTTAAAATATGTAAATTTTTAAGGATTTTTATTTTATATATATATATATATAAATTTTCTAAGAGTGAAACAAACATGAAAACCATTTTCCTTAGTATTTTTTCCTTTTCCCTAGAATTTCTGGTTCCAAACTGACCCTAAAGTCTCATGAAATAGATTGATGGATATGGATGCACAGTCAGTGAGTCACTACCTCCTTTGTTTCATGTATCTGCATTTTGTAGTTTATACTCTAGAAATTGGATGTGCATTTGGATAATTTGACACCCAAATTGAGTGATAGAATTTGCTGGACCCCCTTCTGAAGGGGATGATCTAACTTCATGAGAACTGCAACTGACAATTCAGATTTCTTACTTACTTCCAGATGGATGCTTCATTTGTTAACTGAAAAAAATGGGATTATTACTAATTTGGGTGAGAAAAATTCGGCAGCTCTGCTTGAACATTAACCGCGGAGGTCAGCTGACTGAAACTAGCCACGGCAGAGCTGGGTGGGGAATCTCAGGCATCCTAAATGCAGCATTTCTGGCTCTCTGTAAGAAGCCCACAAATCTTCCGCCTCCACCACCATCAGCAGTTGCAGCAACAACAGCAGCAGCAGCAGCAGCAGCAGCAACAGCAACAACAACGCTTGGCAGCAGAATGACAACACAACAACTACAAGCACGGAGTGAACCAGTAGGATTTCTAAAAAAGATGGGAATCATCGACCGGGGACTTCTTCAGGGAATGTGTTGTTTGAATCATCATCATCATCATCATCATAACACCCACATAGGGTACTCTCAATATTTTCATACTACCTTACTCTCTACCCTTTGATGCCTTTATTCATTAGTTCTTCCTTGTGTCTTCTTGCCTTGGTTGGGTCTGTGCATCCATATATATGCACGAAAGTCATCCATTTTCTTCTTTTTAAGTTGTGCTAGTAGTCTCTACAAGTCAGACTTAAAAAGTTGTAAAAGTCATATACAGGTATTTGATATTTAATTTTTATCATGATTATAGTTGTTATTTATCTCTGGTAGATAAAACCATATTGGGGAATGTAAACATTTGTTTAGACATGTTTTCTTATATTTTTTTATGTTAAGATAAGACAGTAGAAGAGTTGAATCGAACTCTTCCCCCCTTTGTTGTTTCATATTTGTTTCTCTGTCTCAGTAAAAGTCTGTTGCAAACAAATTTAAGTCCTTCCCATATACAGGCAATTAACAAAATTTGACACGACCCAACACGGACTTGATACGTTTTTTACATGTTTGGGTCAAATCTATGTTGATTCGTATAACCCGTTTCATAAATGGGTTATACTCGTGACATCACATGTAAATGATTCGAATTAATCGGGTTTGGTATTATGTAAATTAAAACAACAATTTAGATTAATATTTTTAATATGTTATTTATGTTAAATATTGACAGTTTAATTATAATATGTTAATTCAAATTATCAAATTAATAAATGTGATAAAGCTTTGTGTATTATTGGATTCTCGAATTGGGTTGTGTTTAAATTTGTTAATTTTAATACTATTATTATTCGTGTCGTATTCATGTTATCGGATAAAGTGGAATACATTCTAAGAGGATTGGTTGGGTGTTTGATTCAAAAAAAGATGTCGATATTATATCTCTCTCTTTACCAAACTTAAATTGCTGTCACATGTACTTTTGAAGACATTTTTAGTCTCATAAGTTTCCAAATGGGAATGACTCTAATGACTGACTGCTTTCACTTCATATAGATTATGGGACCTTTCAGGAAGGAAAAGGAGATGGAGATGGAGATATAGATTGTTCTCTACTTTTTCCAGATGCCTTTCTTCTTACCAAAGTGCTTTTTACTCCCATTACCATTACCACCACCACCACCACCACCACTTTAAAGATTAATGAATAAGTTAATCTTATTACAAAGTGAAAAGGCATCTACCATTTCAAATCTTTCTTTTTTCTTGACATTTATTTACGTTATAGTGAAAAGCCTATTCATCTTTTTCACAAATTAACTAATAATTTCAAAAAAAGAAAATGCAAGGAAGTGTTCTCCTTGAAAACCTTAGCCCTTTCGTTATTCTGCCCAGACTCTTTTGTTTGTTAAAGGGAGATGTGTTTAGCGATTAACGTGAAATCGCCCCATTTCATTTGTTTTTACTTCCGCTATATATGGGTTTTCTTTTTTAATAAAACAGTGTCTTTTACATCGATATGGGTTTGCTTTAGTATTTCATGTTTTTATTGTTGATCTATTGTAGCGTGTTTTATCATTAACTTGTTTGTGGCAGGTAATTGTGTCGTTGATGGTTAGCTTCTTCTTGGGTTTTCGCATTGGCATCCAATATGATTATCAGATCAAATCATATTTGTCAATATGTTACATATCTAAAATCTTAAGTATTTTAAGTGTTTTTGGATTATCAAGAGTAAGCCTTAAGCCTATCCTTTTTGCTATTGACTTATATGTTGTGTCATTCTCTAAAATTTTTATTACACCCAAAATAATAAATTTATCTGTTAAAAAACAATTAATTATTATTGAAAACAATAAATACAATATTCTAAAAATAAAAAAATAAGTCAGGATGGCCGAGGTGGTCTAAGGCGCCAGATAAGTTCTGGTCTTCGAGAGAGGAGCGTGGGTTAAATCCCACTTCCTGACATGGTTATTTTCATATAAAATGTTTTTCCCAATCAAAACGATGCGTTTCAGTTGCGTTTGAATCAAAACGCAGCGTTTCGATTTCGTTTTACATTTATCTTTTATCGTCTTGAAACAAAGCTTAACCGGTATCGAACCCCAATGGAAGAAACCCTAAAACGTAGCTGATAAAGCACGCAAAAGCCCACTGAACCGAGTCGACTCGACCGCCATGGACGAGTCATCGGTAGAGCTCGTCGAAGGAGCGAAGGCTACAGAGAGAGTGGAGAAAACACCAGAAGAGCTTGTTGCCAAGGCCATAGCTCCTGTGAAGAGAGAGTTCCTTCGTCCTCCCCGTCAGGCCTAACGACGTCGTTTCCGACTCCAAGAATTCCCTCCTTCAACACTCGTCAAGGAGAAGAAATCAAACGCCAGCTTAAGCAGGGAACGCCGCCAGGTCTCTCTCCTCTCTCTGAAACTTCATATGGTTAAAGCTTCGTTTTTGTTGAATGTGATTCAGTGTATATGTATGAGAGCTGTATCATGGTCCATCAATGTATATTTTTGTTCTGTGCTCTGTGCGGAATTTGGAAACAGTTGGGCTGAATGGAATATGGAGGGCACGTCCTTTATGGAAGTCCGGTGTCCGAACTTTCTTCCGCCAATTAGGAATTCAGATAAGGTTACGAAGATTTCGAACCAAGTTTCAGATACATTTCGAAACAGCATTCAGCAATTTAGCCATGATATTATACTGCTTGAGGTGGTTTATATGGGGTTAATTGTTACTCGTCTTGAACTATTGCAATGAGGGTTATTAAATGTGGAAATTTCACCTGGGTTTGCGAATTAGTGGTTTCCACCAACAATTGAAAGAAATAAGCGGCTTCTGAGTGCTTGTTTTGTGGCTTTTGTGTTTAAGTTCCGTGCCCTTGGGCTTCTAATTTTTTGGGAATTTTTTTCTTGTTTGTTGGTTGGATAAGCTTTTGATTTGTAATCTAACTGCAAGGGAGGAATTCTAACCTTGCAGGAGCAAAAATCAGCCCTAAATCTCTGTCGAGATCGCAAGACGGGCAATGTTAGTGCATGTCCTTATAATGAAAACTGCCGCTTCAGCCATGACTTGGAAGGTTATAAAGCTCAGGTACTGAAAATGCCTATTTATTTTTTAATCAGTTGGAATGATTTTTCAGGCGTGGGAACACTATTATATTGTTTGACTCAACCTTGTGATGACTTGTTTCGTAAATGTAGAAACCTGCTGATCTAGAGGGAAACTGTCCATTCACTAGTGCTGACAGAGCATGCCCTTATGGTTTGGCATGTAGATTTTCTGGTACTCATAAAGATGGTGTTGCTGCTGGAAGTTTGAATCTTCAGAAGAAAAACTCTGAAATTAATGGACTGAACAAAGATGTTCAGAAGCTTTTGTGGAAAAACAAGAAAAGGTTCCCCAAGGCAGATGCTAAACTTAAACTTCTTGGACTTCTGGTATGAACATATAGTATCCTATATCTCTACCTGCCTATGAACACAAGTTGAAGTCTTTTGCTACACCATTTTATGTCTTGATTGTTTATGAAGCTTCCTTTCTTTGGTTTTGGTTCAGTTTATCTTTTTGTAGTTGATGTGATTGCTGGTTTTAATTCAGCTTCAGGAGTTTATTCTGAGGGCCATGGTAGTTAAACCTGTTCTTTCTGTTCCCATGTATGAATAAATTTGTTGATTAACATTAGATTGGAATGGTTACCATAATCTGCAATATTCAGAAACAGGATCATCTTTTGAAATCTGTCAATTTACAAGTTTAATGAAAAATGGAAAATAAGACTTTCCTTAAATGCTATTAGGAACAGGACTGGGTTCTTTCAAATTCTGGACATTGTGATTTAATTCAATGTCCACTTGACATTTAGATGCTTCACTATTAAACCATTATTTCCCACAAGTAATGGTTGCATTTCTTTTCAATTTTAAACCGTTGTTCTGGTTTTAGATATCTTTTACATTCCTTCTGTTTTTTCTTGCCCATCTTGAGATTGAATTGTGCAGAGAGGTTGTTTGTGGTAGTCCTTAAATATTTACCTTTATCCATTCATTTACCTTCTTATTTTTTTATGTCAGGAAAATTAATTCAGGTAAGGCATGCGAAGATAAAGAGGAAGGTGATCTGACAGTTTCAAATTGTAATATGCGATTAATGATAGTTGTGGTGAAATATGACCACTGACTCAGATAATAAAGTAGAGGGCTCTCCAAAATTGCCAGAAGAGGATGATGAACCTAGACCCACGAAGAAAGCAAAATCTGCAGTTGATGAGGAGTATTGCACTGGGAAGGAAGATAACGGTTGTCCTAACTTCTCTCTCAGTGGGACCTATATTTCTTGGGTGTTTACTTATTGTTGTGCATTTGTGGTCTATATGAGTTAGCTTGTGTGTATTGCTGCAGATGCAGCTCTCAAGGACGAAGATTTGGGCAAAAGCCATGCCCAAATTGAACCAGAGTCAACGCCTGATAATATTTTTACTGAAAGTGATGGCAGCCTAAAATTGCACCCACGTGAGAAGAAGCTTATTGATTTTAGAGAAAAGCTGTACCTTGCACCTCTAACCACTGTTGGGAATCTTCCTTTCCGACGGGTTTGCAAGATGTTGGGAGCTGATGTAACATGTGGAAATGTACAGTAACCCACTAATCTACTTTTGCAGGTATTTGATTGTTTGAACACCGATATTTACAATTTTGATGATAAATTATCATCACAGCTAGTCAGTAACTTTTAACTCAATTTTTAATCTAAAACTTTCTGGGTTGTAAAATATCACATATGCTACACTAGTTTGAAAGTTATTCTAGTGGGCTGTCACTTTAGTGCAAAAGTCATTCACAAATAGTCTCTCTTGTTTTCATATATTACCGACATAACTCTGCCTGACCTTTTGAGTTTTACCTAGAAAGTTAGATGTCAACTATTCAAATATGATGGCTATTTGCCTGGTGTAGTGAAAACCTTTTAGCATGCATTCCAGGAGGAACCACTTTTCCTTAACCTAAATGGGATGGCTATCTTGGGTTTTGTTGGTTTTCTATCAACTTTGTTTAGCGTAAGGCCAGTATTCATTCTCATGCTGATGTCATATTGAGAAGAAAAATAATGTCCTTCCACCATGCAACATACTGATAGAGAATATAGTACTTTCCATGCACATGGTGGTTTTAGTGGTAATAATAATCTAATTTTGTTATCAACTGCCAAAGCAGTGCACCAAAACCTTGATTCACATGATCATTGAACCTGGTGAACAAATTATTATTGCTGTTGTTGTTATTGTGTTTTTTTTAATGTGATGCATGAAAAGGTGCTAGTAAGGGCTTGCTTTGATTAGGATCAATGTATCAAATTCGAACCACAATTTTGTTTGGGATAAGGTCAAGCTTCAGAATGTGGCGCTGTTGAGCGGCATTCAGAAGAGCATTTGTTTGGTGTACAAATATGTGGGGCATATCCCGACACTGTGGCACGCGCTGTTGAACTTATAGACCAAGAGTGTGAAGTGGACTTCATTGATATAAACATGGGCTGCCCGATAGATATTGTTGTTAACAAGGGTGCTGGATCCGCTCTTCTTACGAAGCCAATGCGAATGAAACACATTGTAGAAGCAGCTTCTGGCATAGTGGACAGACCTATAACTATCAAGGTAATTGATAGCATCTTTAACACTATGCTGATGCTTGTAAAATAATTACATAACTTTGCTGGTAGACATTTTTTAACTGGAAACTCACGCTTAGTTTTATTTGTCTGTCTTGTGATTTTGAAAATTGTAATTGTGGAATTCTTGCGATGATAATGCATTCATCTTAGCTGAATTTTTGGACCTAAGATTTACTTTTTCCTTCTAATTTGAACATTTTTATCGTTTTTATCAAACTCATTGGAGATTATTATCTTTGTAGTGTTTTTTCCTTTTTCACAGCAGGTGCGAACAGGCTTTTAGAAGGAAATGAAATCGAGTTGATTCGTAGTTGCAGATATTGGTCAATGGGGAGCCAGTCTGCGGTAACCATACATGGTCGTTCACGTCAACAGCGCTATAGCAAGCTTGCCAGTGAAGTACATATATCAGTGTGCAAGGAAAGCTCCTGATTCTCTGCAAGTCCAGGGAAATGGTGACATCTTTTCATATTTAGACTGGAACAAGCACAAATCAGCCTGTCCTGAGCTTTCAACATGCATGATTGCTCGAGGGGCTTTAGTTAAGGTTAAATGCAGAGCTTTGCTTCCTGTGATTGTTCTTGATTTACACTTGTTTTTTATTTCCAAACTTTATATCATCCCATGCCTATAACCTTTCTGTTGCCCATGATTTTTAGGAGGATAATTTTATAGCCTCTGATTATTGTTTGTACTCTGCAGCCTTGGATATTTACGAGATCCAGGCAGAGACACTGGGATATCAGTTCTGGTGAAAGGTTGAATATTTTAAGGATTATGTAAGGTGTGGCCTTGAACATTGGGGTTCTGACACAAAAGGTATGTGATGTTCATTAATTATATAAGTTAGCCCTTATTTATCAAAAATATAAAATATAAAATTATAGGTTAGCCCTTCAGGCCCGGCTTGGATAGGATGGGGTTATGGAAGATTCTAGGTTCAACTCGCAAGCTAGACAGAAAAAGGGAATTTTTTTTTACCCATAGTAATAAAAGAAAAAGTTGGTGTGTGATATTTGTTTTCATGACTTATTCTTCTATTGAGTGGATAAATGAATTACTTTGTAGCTGATTATAGGTAAAATGACATTTTCTTTTGAATCGCTGTTTAGTGGAGACTGTATTTCTAGTTTCATCCATAAGTTTGAAATTACTTGCCCTGGTGTTAAATAAATATTTTTACAATGGTTCACATGGAAAAGCTAATTACTACCTCAATTCCTTCGCCCTCATGAATGGATGCCCCAGCATAACTAGTTTAGTCAACGTAAATGACATCCAGATGAGTCAACACTCCTAACTAAGGTTCATATAAACTTTAAACTACTCAAATCACAAAATTAAATACCCATTAACTTCATTAGCAAACAGAAATTATATTGAACCCAACATTCAAATGATCAAATTTCAGTTCATTCCTCAACCAACTCATTGAAATAGCATACACTTTGTGAGAAATAATAGACAAATAGTGATGAACAAATGAAGAGATAAAACAATGACAGTTACATCAAAGATATAGCGCAAAAAGCTGTGAAGAAAGGAAAAATCATCGTGCTAGGATCGATTAAAAACATTCAATATAAAGAAAATCAACTAAGAAAATGGATTTATTAGCTCATGGATAGAATAAGTCGTGTATAGAACTTGACAAAAGGGTTATTAGAAAGGTTTTACAGGATGAATATATATATATATATATAGAGAGAGAGAGAGAGAGAAAAGAAGCCTCCTGTTGCAATTAATGAACCTGTGTAGAATCAGATTATTGTTATGATATCTAAACTGTTGATTTATTTTTGGGCAAATATGTCTGCAGGAGTCGAGACAACGAGGCATTTCTTGTTGGAATGGCTTAGCTACACATACAGATACGTCCCTGTAGGTCTCTTAGATGTTATCCCACAACAACTGAACTGGCGGCCACCCTCCTACTTTGGTCGTGATGACCTCTCGGCTTTCTATTGGCGTCTGATTCCGCAGCTGATTGGGTATGCCGTTCTGATTAACAGTATAATGAACCCTCCCTAACATCACTCTCCCAAATCAACTGACCTTATCTTTCTCACTCATCATAATAACACTTCTGCAGATTCGAATCTCTGAGATGTTGCTTGGCAAGGTTCCTCCAGGCTTCACATTTGCACCAAAGCACAAGTCGAATGCTTATGATAGAGCAGAAAATGGTTAATCTCATCGGTGATTTCGATCCAAAAACTGTAATTATCAAGCACACAATAATTTGTTTTCTGGAGATTTTCTTCACTTTAATCTGATGGAGTTTTGCTGGAACCAGCCATATATAAACAACTGAAAGAATCCGACGGATGTGTTAAACTATACTATCAACACAGTGGAAGCAGGTTATTCCTTCAACTCCAGAACCACTGTCTATTTTCCAATTTTAGAAAATACTAACATTCCTTTTTATGATAATGTATCACTGAAAATATCAGTTGAGAATCTTTTGCTGATTCGTCCCACAAGATTTTGAAATGTTGTTCCATTTAATGAATTTTATGAAAATAATTGATTTATAAACTTGTTCCTTGTGGTTCTTACTTCTTAGTTGGGATTTTGTTTATATATTTAAGATGATGGGAGGTTTCAATAGCAGTCATAGGAGTGATGTCTGTTTTTTTTACTAACTTTTGTTTTGAATAATACTAAATAGGATTAAATATTTAACTGTTTGTTTTTTCTATAAAAAATTAAAATTTTAATTTTTATCTAGATTTTGAGACAATTAATTTTTACATAAAAAAAAATTACAAATACATATAATTTCATTTAATTTGCATTAAAGGGATGTGAGAGTTTGATTAGATTCTGAGATATATGATTTTCTCGTATTTTAACATTTAGTTTTTTCTTAATAGGAAAAACATTAAAAAAAAAAAAAAAGCATTAAGAAAAAGTAAAAAAATCAAATATTTAGACGTTTTGTATTCAGTAAAAAGCTTAAAAAATTTAGCAATAAAATGTTAAAAAAACAAACCACCTCAAAAGTTATTTTGCTTCCAATAAAAAGTCAAAAAACAAACTTTACCTCTAATTAATCTGTTTTTTGGTTCCAGCAAATGCACATCTTTAACCGTTTCCTTTTCTAATAGAATGTTTGGTTACTACATGACATCTAAGTTCTTTAATGCACCATTTTAAATTATTATATATTTATACATTTTCTCAACCAATCTCGAAGGAAAGAAAATCCCAAATTTGGTACTATTATTATATGTATGTTTCAATTTTTTATGAATACAGATGGATTCAGCATATTAACTTTTTAACATTTTTATAAAACTATATGTTATTTACCATTTAAATTTAGTATAGATGTATAAACTTTAAGTTTTTTAAGAAAATATTATTATAGGTGGGATTTATCATTAATCTCAAGAGGTGGGTTCAGCTTTCCCCTGCTGTCTCGTAAACGAGTCTTCTTGTCTCACATTGTTTATATCTTTTCCTTTTATTTTAAGATGCTTAAATCATTTTTTTTAAATATAGTAGTAAACTGTTCCTAGAACTCGAACCGGGATTCCTAGTAACCCCAAAAGACATTTGGTTGGTCAAATATAGTAAGAAATAGGATAAGAGAAAGGAATAATGATATCCTGTTTCATATTTGATTGGTCATGAGATAAAACATTATTCCTATACATATTTGTATAAATTATTTTCATATTTTGAATAACATGCTTATAAAACAGGCAAAGGACATAAGGAGAGAGGTCTCATGTTCGAGTTTTAATGAAAGCAGTTTACTACCTTGAAACTTGAGTATATTTAAAAAAAAAAACCAAAAAATCCAAGGAGTTTAAATATTTTAATCATAAATATTGTCAAATGGAATATTTATAATATCCTATGTAAAGTATGTATCTTGTAAAAGATATCTCTTCTTTCTTAACAAAGTTTGTAAGAGTAATTTGCATAGCCTTTGGAAGCTTGTGCATCATATTTGTAAATGGCTTCTTGTCAATTATTACTTCAACTAAAATGAAAAATCCTTCTTCTTGTTAAACACAGTCAATACACACCTATCAAAATCAAATCCAAAACTCCATTCAAAATTGAATAAGAAAATGACAATGATTCCCTTGCACTAAAGACATTACCTGATTGTTTTTGTCACCATCTTCTTCTATATCTTTTGCATCATATATCCATCAACCTGATGCTTTAAAATCAGTAAAAAATTAAATAAACAAAAGAACTCCTTTTGACTAGAGTTGTAAAAATGTAAAGATAATAGGTATTCCTGCAAATACAGAAGAGAACAACAGACTTCCATCATCTCTCAATGATTCTCAACCAAAGTAATTGCATTCCTTGTTTTCTTTCAACAAATGATCTATTTATGCTGTAAAAAGAAATATCAGGTTTATGAACTTTAACTTTCAAGAATCTGGATAAATCTGTACCGTCATGATAAAGAAAGCTTCAAATTAGTCCATCTTCATCAACTTGTGCAAATGCATGCTCACATAAACCCTAGGCTCACCAAAGACAGTAAAGCAGAGAGAAAAAAAGAACCAAGTCAAGATTCAGGTTCACAACAGCGTGAATGGTAAGCTTATACGGTTGTGGCTGCCAAGCAACAAACCTGTCTCCTAGTAATCTTCCAAAATATCTCAAAAAACAGTTTGGTTCCTGTTTTTGAAAACTGTTCTTGAAAACAGTTTTTGAAAACACGAAGAACACCATTTTTTTGGTGTTTTCTAAAAACTCTTATTGTTATTTGAATTTTGTGTTTTTAAGAGCAAGCAACGCTAAAAACGGCAATGTCACTCCGTGTTTTCCTTTGTTCTCTCACTGAGCACATTTGGTTCGTTTTTAAAAGCTGTTGTTCCCAGCAAAAACGAGAAAAGCAGAGGGAAGGAGACATTTGGTTTCCAAATTTTTGTTCTGAAAACGGAAAATCACCCAAATTGAGATAAAAAGAACAGTTTTCAATAAACAACAAAATGGTGGTGCTCCATGTTTTTCAAAAACTGTTTTCCCAGAACAGTTTAAAACATAGAAAATCAAACATACCTAAGGCCCTATTTCTTTTTTTTTGGGTTTTGCTTATTATACTTGTCAGTTAACCCACATGGACATGACCCTCAAATACAAAACCTTCTATGTATTCTGGCTTTCAGGCAACAAAGATTCAGTAACTTTAATGTCTGAAACAAACAACCTTAAGACTTTCCCCAGTGACTAAGTTTCATTCATAAAGAAAAGAAAAGAAAAGAAAAAGAATTGCTTGAAATGGAATCGTAGCCGTCTGCAGAATTGCCCTTTAGACAGTCTAAAATGGAAGTCCTGGATCTACACCATTCAGAGACCATATTATTGTTGAATCTTTCACCATAAATTAGGAATCTAAGTCTGTGATTTCATATAGCATTGGTCCAATGATGAATGTTTGAACAATCAGAACATACAGAAAAACAGGAACTGCATCCCAGTTATATAAAGCGCACAAGACACAGCCATACTAAGGTGGAACTAAAAGTTTCAACTCCAACTAACATTTTCATCAGTAAGATAGAGAAAGTAAACCTAAATCAATATCATTTCAATCAGCAAAACATTAGAGTAGACAGTGATTGTATAGATTTTAAATTTGGAACTGGTTTCTCCAAAAGAACTCAAGAACATTGCATTGCAGACAACCCTCACTCTGTGCCAAATACAAATTCCTCAAATAGCGCTTTGTCAATCTGAAAAACATTTTCACAATCCTGTGGGAAATGGAGGCAGAGAGCAGAGCAAACATTACTATCAGGAACTGCTAACTGTTTTCTGAGCCACCTGATTCCTAGATGCTTGAACCCAACCTCCATCGATGAATTCCAGACTAGAATTCAATCCATCATCAAGAAAATCACCAACCCTTTTCACTTTAAGCTCTGTAGGTAGCACTGGATAGTTCCCAGAGAAGCAAGCATAACAAAAATTCCGGGCATCCTCATCATACAGCTTCTTCATACTAATAATTGGCAGAAAAGCAGGCAGATACGCACCCTATAAACTCCCTAAGCTCCTCCAAACTCATCCTATTAGATATCAATTCCTCTGGACTTGGTGTGTCAACTCCATAGTAACAAGATGCAATAATCGGGGGGCTGGCGATTCGCATATGAACTTCTTTAGCCCCTGACTCCTTAATCAACCTAACAATTTTCGAAGAAGTTGTGCCCCTTACAATGGAATCATCCACAACCACAACCCTCTTCCCTTCCAATACGGCCCGGACCGGAGAGAGCTTGAGCTTCACTCCAAAGTCCCTAATCCTCTGTGATGGCTCAATGAATGTTCTTCCTACATAGTGTGATCTTATCAAACCCTGCTGAAATGGCACCCCTGCTTTTTCTGCAAAACCTAATGCAGCCACCACCCCTGAGTCTGGCACTGCTATCACAACATCGCAGTCAACCGGAGCTTCTGTGGCGAGAATTTTGCCGAATGCTCGCCGAGATTCATACACTTGACCGAAACAACCAGATTCCGGCATGGAGAAATATATATGCTCGAATACGCATTTTCGGTTCTGGGTGAGAGCATCAGACAGAGGATTGAATCCCATCTTTATCAACCACCAATACTTCGCCTGGATATACTTCTCTCGTATGTAGCTTCGATCAAATCGGGCGCAAGTTTCAGGCAGCTACAGCGCCATTACTTCTTCTCCCCATAACCAATGGCTAAACCTTAAATGGGTCTCGAACGGCAACCAGTTTGTCCTCTGTTAAGAACACCATGGAATAAGCCCCTTGAAGCTGTTCACAAGCATCGACAATCCTCAAGAAGAAAGGTCTCGCCTTTGAAATCGCAATAAGGTGGAGAACGACCTCGGTATCGGAAGTGGTATTGAAAATCGAGCCGCTATCTTCCAGTTTCGCCCGGAGGGACCGGTAATTCACCAAATTGCCGTTGTGGGCAACCCCGACGGAGCCGAATCGGTATCCGGCGACAAAGGGTTGGACGTTTTTGAGCATGGAGGGAACGAAGAGCGGTGGAGTAACGGACATGCCCTGTGGATTCTCGGAAGCTGCTCCAGTTTGAACTGGTTGAACACATCGGAGACGAGGCCAACGCCGGTGACCGACTGGAGAACGTTGTTGTTGACGGTGACGATCCCGGCACCCTCCTGTCCCCGATGCTGGAGCGCATGGAGAGCGAGATAACAGAGCCTGGAAGCTTCCGGGTCGCCGAAGATGCCATTGACGCCGCGCATTCTTCCAGGGCTTCTCGTCGTAATCCGCTGGAGCAAATCCGCCGTCAGGTCAGCGTTATTTGCAGGCACAACACCGGAATGGATTTCTCGAGAGAACAGACAAAAGCGAGTCTTCACGCCATGAGAAGGGCTGATACGATGGTATCTTATGAACAAAATAGGGTTTTTGAAGGGTTTTTAGGAGAAAGGACAGGAACCTTTGAAGGGTTGACAGACAGAGAATAGGGTTTCTCACCTGAGCGTGAGACGGAACGGAAACTTCTTGAAGCTTCCATGTCGGTTGAAGAAGGAAGAAGACAAAGAAGAAGAAACAGAGGCAAGGAGACAGAGGGGGCTCTCTCCAAAGTCCACAGAGGCAGTCTCTTGGGTCTGACCGGTGAAGTTTGTGTCACCAATGGTGATATAGCCTCCTCACCCACAACTATTTATTGAATGGAAAAAAAAATAAATAAAACTATTATTTTTATTTTATAAAATAAAACACATATTTTACTAAATAAAATTCTTTTCTCCTTGGACTTTTAGATTATCCTTAAATGCAAATCAAATCCAAATAAATTTATGAATTTGAGTGTTTACAGTTAAACTGTTTTTACTGTTAAACTTTTTAGTTATAATATAATAAACTATTTTCAACCCCGGGTTTTCCCTCTCTGTATACCTTCGTAAGATGGGTAAAAACTATTTTTAATTAGTGTATTTTTCAATTTTCATGAAAAACAATACAATAAAAGACAAAAAGAAAAAAAAAATCGTTTTAAAGAAAATTAATTAACCTAATTGATTGTACAGTTGTACTCCAATAAAAAAAAAATGGATGTTTTGAATGATATTTCGATAATATAATGAAAAATAAAAAGTGATTTTAACGAAAAAAAATCTCATCTACTAAATCAAAAAAATATTTAATATAATTATCCCGATGTTTTTTATTTTTATAAAGGAAAAAAATCTAAAAATAATAATATGATAATAATTTTAGAAAATATTTCTAATATAGTTAATATGATAAAATTTTAAACTATTGAAAAGATTAGAAACAACTATTGAATTGTGGGGCATCATCTTTTTTTTTCCTTTTTCACAGTTACCACCCTATTTTCTAAGGATTTTATTTCAAAGGGCATTCATTAATAATAATAAATAATTTTAATTAGAACAAACACTCGTCATCAAAATGTATCAATTTAATATAAATAAAATAAATAAAAATTTCAATATATTCATTAACCATTATCACGATGAATTTTAAAAAAATTATATAAACTATAATGTTTTTTTAAACAATCTAAATATAATGTAAAACAACTTAACATGAATTTTTAATAATAATCAAAATTTACTTTTCAATAATAAATTTAATTTTACTATCAAATTTTCTTTTAACGTTAAATATATACTATTATTATCAATAATAAGTTTTTTTTAATAAAAACAACACATAAAATTTGCCTCATTTAATCATATAACATTTAAATAAAATTTTAAAAATAAATAATAAAAAACATAAAATTTTATTATTTTTCTCCCTTCTTCCTCATTACGTGCATATTTATTAATCTATACAACCCTAAAAGTTATTTATCGAATAAATCTTTAAAATAGACTCAGGGATCTTATTTTTCATAATTAAATTAAAAAAATCCTAAAATTATCTCATAATTAAATAATAAAAATGAAGTAAGAAAGTCTTCCCACAAAGACCAAAAGAATCTTGTTCAATGTAGAAAGCCACCTAAAGTCAAATTATAACAAAAATTTTGACCAAATTCAATTGGGAAAGCGGCATACATTTGAGTTGGTCAGTGGGGCCCACAATATGACCTTTATTTTCTCTCACTTAACAATGGATTTTTTTTTTTGGAGAATTCACTTAACCGTGGATTATGTTTTTTTAAGAGAATAATATTAAGTATATTAATAGCACAATAATAAATCGGTTAAAGTTTTATGAATTACATAATGATTATAATACATATAATTCAAGTTTATAACATATTTATGATTTGATTTGATATTTTTATCTGTCGAATATATCATTTTTTGGTTTCGATCGACTTCTTCGTAAAAGCGTCGTAATAAGAGAATAAAATCGTCGTGATAAAAGAAAGCAGCAGAAACGTTCTTGTAGTATATGAAAACACGAAAAAGGAAATTAAAAATCAATATTTTATAGAATAATCACTTTATTGAGAAATAAAATTATAGAAATATATGAAAATATGTTGATTTCATATCAAGAATGATAACAAAAAATCAGTAATCTTTGTTTAAAGAAAATTATTAAAAAAAGTGAAATGAGAGAAAGGAAAAAATGGTTAAATGTTTTTTTTTCTTTAGAATTTTCTCTTATCTTAAAAAAAATGAAAAAAGAAACAGCTATGATTAAGAGAACAAGCACATCAACGTGTAATATTGATTGTATTATTAACACGAAATCTTTATAAAAATTTGATTAAGGGGTGAATCAGTTATCGAATCTTATGCTTTGATAGCAGAAACCTAAATTATGAATCAAGCAAACTTAACTTAACCCAAACTCGATCAAAATACTAAAAATATTTGCTCAAACCCTCTAAAAATTGGGTAAATCTTAAAACAGCACCCCTAAATAAAAACAATGAAGTGATGCCATAAATGAAATGGACATTAAAATAAAAAAGACATTGATTTGGTTCAAAATGAAAAATGTCTGGGAATTATTATTATTTATTTTTGGTTGGGAGTTGGGAGGTTGTGTTTGATAATTGATGGTGAGGGGAGGGTAGGCATGGGCCAAGAGAAATGGGTAACAAACATAAGGACATGAAAAGGATATACATCTCTCTACTCTCTATTCATCCATCCATCCAAACCGGATTCTTCCTTCTTTACTTCATTTCATATGGACACTCACCTTACTTTCCATACTAATAATAAAGTGAGAATATGTTATTTTCCACCTTCACACGTGTGTGTGAGTCCATGGAGAAAGGCTTTTTTTTTTTCATACTTGAGTGAAATTTTCAAATATATATATATATATATTTTATTCGCTATTATCATATTACATTTAGGGGGTCTCACTGGCAGAGAACACAAGGCGCCGAGCCCGACCACCGTGAGTTTTTAGAAGAGTTAAGCCGTAGAACTACCGTTTAGGCTTTATTAGGTTAGCAGATCTAAAATTCTAATGTTTTTTTTTTTATATATATATATATATATATATATATATTATGCTATTTATAATATGCGTTTTGTTAAAAGCCTCTTTCGAATATAAGAGTATAATTTAGTCCGTGGATTAAATTTTTAAGATTTAAAGGAGGTTTTATAATTTAAAAAAAAATGGTTTTAATTCATGGGACTAACAAGTTTGCCTATAGTGGACTTGTCTTAAGCCCCGCCTAGCATAAGGTCTATGAGCTAGGCCACGGGCTTTAAAAAATCTGCCTGACTCGGCGTAGAGGCCGCTGACTACATTGTAGTAGTCATTTGTTTTAACTACGAGGGTTCGATCGTAGTTAAATATTTCTTTAAGTCTTTTTATTCATTTATCCTTGACGCTTTGTGGTTGTAGCAGGCGATTCAAACCTCTAAGTTGTTCTAACTTTACTCCCATACATATAGTTTTTTATAACTGCGATGTTCGGGTTGTTAGGCATCTTGTAGCGCCATTGTCTTATGAAATTTCTTCAAATTAATGGTCAGAGTGGCATACATGTACAAAGGACTGAATTAGTGATCGTTGATTAATCACGAGAACCTTCGATCAGCCGAGCCCAGCCTTCATGGTTCATGACTTTACTCTCGTATTATATAATTTTGAATATTTTAATTTATAAATTAAGTTACAGGGGAAAAAAAGTTAACACTTATTATTAGATTTCATTGCTAGGGAGCATAGAAGGGTTGTTACTTATTTTTGTAAAAGTATAGAATATTTATTAATTGGATGGTGAATAATATAATACTTCATGAGTTGTCAATAAAGCAGACCATATTTCAATAATACTTTTATGCTTTAATTATATTCTTTGTTTTTTTGAAAGAACTTAATTTAATTATATATATTCTTGATTATAATTCTTTTACCTCACTACTTTATTCATATTTTACATATTGATTACATTTGTTATAACTTAATTAAGATTTAGATTGGATAAGAATAAAGAATATAAGTGTCTAGATAGAAAAGTATTTTGGGGTTTTAGAGATAAAAAAGTGGAATAATGGAAAAGAAATGGAAAAGGTGAAGAGAGATGCTTGTTGTTTTCTTAATTTGTGTGCTGTTTTTCTTACCTTTTTTTTTTTTTTTTCAAATTTATAGGCTCGGTTTGGAACTCCGAAAAGTATTTGGGGAAAGAAAGTAGTGAGAAAAAGTGGAAGAAAATAAAATTTAAAGGAAAATAAAAATTATGTTTAAACTTAATAAATTAATTTTATATATTTATTCAAACTCATTTAATTTGTTTTTCTATATTATATAAGGATTAGAAAGTTTAAAAATATATAAAATTTTAAAGAATTTTGATTATATTTGATTTGATTTTTATATTTTTACGGTGAAATCAAACGTACAGAAAATCAATTTTTAGTATTTTTTCAACTGTTAATACTTTTCAGGTTAAAAACAAAAATGATTTTCCACGTATTTGATTTGTCATAATGAAAATATCCAGCTATTATCAAAATACCTTAAAATTTTACATATATATTTTTTTAATTTTTTAGTCCTTATATAATAGATATAAACAAATAAAACGAGTTTAAATAAACATACGGAATTCATTTATCAAAAAATTAGAATTGCCGTCAAATGCCTTCGTTTGGTAAGAAGCCTTTCGATATTTGAAAAGGCACGGTATAGAGAAGGGAGGGGTCTCGCCCCCGGGTTTTAGTTTTAGATGTAAAAAAAAAAAAAAAAATTAGAGATTGGAGCTTAAGCCCAGTTTTCCTCAGTGACGGCCCGGACAGGCCAGATTCGATTTGAAGTACGGCCCATGAATATCTAATTTGGGCCCATGAATATCAAATTCCATGTTTTGATGTTCGCCGTTTCGGCAACACACATCCAAACGCAGCGTTTGGGCTGGCTACAAGGGGTCTGAAGTCTTTACTGATCTAGGAGCTGGGAATAAAAGGCTGCTGTCATCATCTTCAGTTCTTCTCTCACTATTGAAACAGAGATCAGTGAAAATGGCGCCTCCTCCAGGACCGTATTCCGGTATCCAGCACCTAGCACGGTAAGACCCTAATGTTCTTTTCTCTTTTCTTTAGGGTTTGGTTTGGTTTTGTTTTGTTTTCTGCTTTCTCGGCATTCAATAATGGTTTTCATGGATCTTTCAGGTAGCTCGTGTTTCCGCATTCTCTGTGGGAGTCGTTTACGGGAGCATTAAGCTCAAGTATCTCAAGGTATTTCCATACTCGATTTCTTGTGTTATCGTAATCGATTCAATTCATTGAACGGGTTTGAATTTGGGTTTATGATGCGATTTGGGTTTAGGGTTTGGATGTGGATTTAGATGGATTGAGGTGTCAGATTATTGTGAATTCGGTCAATGCCTTAATTGTGTGTTTGAGAGAAAAATGGAATTTGATGCCTCGAAATCTTTGAAAAGAGTCAAATCCAGTTCAGCTTCTGAGATGAGGGTTTTGTCGAAAACTTAATTTGCGTAAAATGGGAATTTCCTGATTTCATATGGCTGAAACAGATCGATATGTTGGATTTAGAAACAGGATGTTTTGTCTTTGAAAAGAGTCAAATCCAGTTCAGCTTCTGAGTTGAGGGTTTTGTTGAAAACTTAATTTGCGTAAAATGGGAATTTTCTGATTTCATATAGTTGAAACAGATCGATATGTTGGATTTAGAAACAGAATGTTTTATCCTGGGGATTTCGGTCTTACTGTTGCTAAAGAAACGACCTTGGGTAGCTTTTGACACACACACACACACACATACATATATATATATATATATATATATATATATATATATATATATATATATATATATATATTTCAAATATATTCCCTTAGGTATTGTTCTTTCTCTCACATGTTGAGTTGGTTGGGCTGAAGATGCTTTCTGCATTCCATCTTGCGTTAGAATTTGACATGGTGAAATGACCTTTTTATGTAGATAGTTGTTAATGGAGAATGGAAACAATTCCACCCTCCCTTAGGTATTGGCTCTGGTATGGGAGGTTTTTGCATTCGTGAAGATACCAGTTTTGGTTGGAGTAATTCCTTTATGTTCTTCTTTTAAGATGTCCAAAGGGGATTACATCCTGTTTCGTGGATTTGGTTTGTTTTTCTTGGATTTATTTTGCAAGTAAACTGTTGATTTATCTTCCTGTGTGTAAATAATCACCTTTTCTCGAAGATAATTATACAACAAGGCCAAATTATTATGTTTTCGGAATCTAGATAATATAATTTTGTACCATGGACACCTCTGGAACTGTTGATTTATCTTTGTACCATAGACCCCTTTGAATTTGTTTTGCAAGTAAAATTTTGATTTATCTTCCTGTGTGAACATAATCACCTTTTCTCGAAGATAATCATGCAACAAGGCCAAATTATTATGTTTTCAGAATCTAGATAATATAATTTTGTACCATGGACACCTCTGGAACTGTTGATTTATCTTTGTACCATAGACACCTCTGAATTTGTTTTGCAAGTAAACTGTAGATTTATCTTCCTGTGTGAAAATGATCATCTTTTCTCAAAGATAATCATGCAACAAGGCCAAATTATTTTGTTTTCAGAATCTAGATAATATAATTTTGTACCATGGACGCCTCTGGAACTGGTGATTTATCTTTGTATCATAGACACCTCTGAATTTGTTTTGCAAGTAAACTGTAGATTTATCTTCCTGTGTGAAAATAATCAACTTTTCTCAAAGATAATCATGCAACAAGGCCAAATTATTGTGTTTTCATAATCTAGGTAATACAATTTTGTACCATGGACATCTCTGGAACTTTTTATTTATCTTTGAAACGTTGACACTTCTGAATTTGTTTTGCAAGTAAACTGTTGATTTATCTTCCTGTGTGAAAATAATCAACTTTTCTCAAAGATAATCATGCAACAAGGCCAAATTATTATGTTTTCATAATCTAGATAATACAATTTTGTACCATGGACATCTCTGGAACTTTTTATTTATCTTTGTGACATTGACACTTCTGAATTTGTTTTGCAAGTAAACTGTTGATTTATCTTCCTGTGTGAACATAATCACCTTTTCTCAAAGATAATCATGCAACAAGGCCAAATTATTATGTTTTCAGAATCTAAGATAATATAATTTTGTACCATAGAGCCAAGGTGAGTGTGCTGAATATCTCAGCAAGAGGGTAGGGGTTGAGTGGTTGTATAGTGCTATCAGAATATAACATGTTATTTGCTCATATGTATATGTGGTTATTTTTAACACTATGGTATTTGAGATTCTGGGTTTTGAATTTGGTTGGAAGAAGCTTCTAACGCCCCTGCACCAAGGGCATGGGTAGAAGCATGAAGTGAATGACTCATCTCACTTTACGGGTTCATGTGTGTTTAACTTTTTGATAGAAGAAGATAATGCTTACTGTTGTTTTTTATTATTGCGCTTTCATTTAGTGGATGTGGATATTGTTTACTCTTCGACTTATTTTCTCAAATATTGATGCTGTTTCTTGTTTGTGAAGTACATGATGATGCCTAGTGCCAAATCCTTGGAAGCTAGGATTTGATGTTTATCTTACCATAAGCCTTTCGTATTACAATTGATGCTTACATTACTCTCTGCAAATAGATGCACACATGGAGGGTGTTTTAATTTAACATGCAAGTAAAGAAATTGAAGAGAGTTTGAAAATTAGGAGTAATTTGGACAAGTGTTAAAAGCCTTGAACTTTCTGTAGAAATGTAGTGTTTCTGAGTTATGCATTGCAATGAAGAACTTTCTAGGAAACTATTGTTCAATATAGGCCCTCTTATGCCATGTAGGAAAGATATTCAATTTTTTTTTTAATTTTTTAATACAAGTTAGAAGCTAGTGTTAAAAATTGCGGTTTCATTTTGAGCCCCAAGCGCCTTTTAAAAACTACGGTTTAAATTTTAAAGCTAAGCATGATTAGAAACCTACGGTTTCATTTTTGAACTAAAGCCAGCACTTAGAAACCGTGGTTTCATTTTTAAACTAAAGCTACAGTTAGAAACTACGGTTTCATTTTTGAACAAAAGCCGAACTTAGAAACTGTTGTTTCATTTTTAAACTAAAGCCACATTAAGAAACTACGGCTTCTAAATTAAATTTAAAAATATAATTTTTTTTTAAGCATCTCTCATACATGGCATGGCATGGGATGAGGCGGCCATTTTGAACAAAATGGGGGGTCATTTTGAAGCCAAACTCTGTTTTGTTATTCTTTCTATTTATGGCAACTTGTTTTGGTGCCTTTGTGTATAGCTTCGATGAATTTATTTATCATATTTTGTACTTTCTGTGTCTCAATTTTTTTCTTTGTTCTCTCATCAGGCAAAGGCAAAGTCTCAGAAGAAAGCTGAAGCAAAGGCTCATCACTAAAAGTAAGGATGTAGGGCGAATTTTGTTTTTAAGGCTGAAATCAGTCGATTGTAGAAGAACATATTTGATCTGGGTGTAAAGGGGGCCATGGTTATAGCAAGCATGGCATAGTGTTTTTGGTTGAAGGTATTTGGAGTAATAAGCAGGCTATGGCCGTTACAGTGGTAAATTCAGATTCTCCTTCTTCTATTATTGTCTCTCCTATTAAGCAGCAACCAACGCAAGGGTGTTTTCACCATCGCTCTCTGATTGTAATGATAATTTGTTTCTTGCTTTAAATTTTAGAAATTGAGCTTGCTTTTGCACCATTATTCTGGTTCGTCTTCTTCTTCTTGATCCTTTGGATTTCAGTTGAGTGAGAAGATTTTCTTAAACATCATTGTAACCTAGCTCATTCGAAGCTGTTTTTTGAATGTTGTTTTCTGCTTTTAAAAATTGAAGAATTAAAAATTTTATTTTAAGTTCCGAGAACAAGTTACTGTTTGGAATGATTTGGGTGTATTTCAGTGTTTTTTTTTTGTTTTTTTGTTGGGTTATGAAATGCAATTAAAAATCATATGGATGATATTTTGATGGATTTTACATTGGGTAAGAGGTACCGGAGCTGATGGGTAAACAATAATGTTAAATAAAATATAACCACCATTGTTAAAACAAAAAAAAAAAAAAAACGTGCCACACAACAGATGTGAACGCTATTTTCCAGTCAGGTACTTTCTGTATAGGATACAGAACTCCATCTTTGGTACATCAAAGCCTCTGATCCAGAGTCATTTTTTTCCCTGGTCAGGTTGAATGTAAACATCTATAAATCAAAACGACTGGCACAGCTTTGGAGATTTGCTTCAGTCCTTGATACCAACAACACCTACGTCTCCTCCCTGCTTATAAAATAACACACTCATGAGTTTTTGTAATGTCAACTCAAAAGTAAATAGCAATGTTTTAAAAATCAGATTGACCAATCCGATTTATTGGACCGTGAACCGGTATTAAAACTGGTCCGATTCAAATGTTAAAACGAATTTTCTTTGAACTGGTGGTTGAATCGATTGAATCGACGTTGGTAGTCAAATCCATTCATAATTATTTTATTTTTAATAATATTAATTATCTATTTATGATGTCACTTAGGTTGGCAGTTCCGGTGTGGATTGACTCGTGAGCGTAGATGGTATTATTCGGTCGATTATCGATCAGGTTTTGAACGATTTGGTAAATAGTACGAAACGAATGTCCTTATCATTGTAAGTGATCAAAGCAAAATAAGTAACTTCTTGAAGATGAACGTCTTGTAAAAAGAACTAAGTTTATCAACAAACTACACTAAATTGAACAAAAAAATGGATTTCTAGTAAGATTTGGGATTAAGAATTCACTTGCGGATATGGTGAATACTATTGTTTACCGAAATATCAAGCTGTGATATGGATTCACTCCCACAAGGTAAACAATTACACCTCTTGCTCGCTCAGGCACAAAACTAATTTCATGGAGAAAATGAAACCAACCTTTGAGAATAGAACAAACTCATGCTCGAGCAGAATTGAATGATCCGTGAGCGACTGGGAAGGCGACTATTTTATATAAATGATGTTTTCATCTGGTCATCACCATCACCCTCCAGTCATCATCTTCAGGTAGATCAGATGATTCGATTTGTCCATCCTGGCTTTCTGCCATCTTTTTCTCATTCTTTATCCTATCCAATATTGCAATCACCTGAAAAGGGGCAAAATCAACAGATCCAATCACTGTATACTATAGACAGACAAGTACTCATATATGTTCATGCTTTGCTTAGCATGTAAAATAGACATAAAATAGGAAGTACGTTTACTGTCAAGCAATTTGGCTGTTACAAATTTCAAAACTGGTATTAATTTACACATATTCCATGCAAGATTCATACCACCATGAAAAAATTAAAGTAAAGTGGTATTAATTTATGGAATCAACAAGATCAATTGAGTCAAAAGTAAAGTGGGATTTCTTTCCTTCTGGCTACAATTTGTCCTTCTGAATTGTCTACTGCATATAGACAGTAGTGAAATAAAAATGATGTATTTATTACCCCAACAACTCTCTTCAAATTTCATTACGTCCAAATGCTACACTGAAGATTGAGTCCTTTTGACTTGAGAGATTTGCTTCAATTCTCTCAATAGTTGGAACTTCGAAGGAAGAATCATTGTTTTCTTGCCAAAATTGCAGTGACCCAAAACGAAAGAGGATGTCAGATTTACCTCATAAATTGGAAGGAAGTAGTAACGATACATAGACTTTTGAGTTCTTAATGCCCTAGTTAGCTCAAGAATCTTGTCCAAGTTGAGAGCTCAAATGTAGCTCAAGAATCACTATATGATTCATAACCAACCACAATGGGACAAATAACATACCACACAGTTCACACGAGACCATAAGTGTTGTGTCAAACATGGAATGCTCAAGCACATGGTGGCACCTAAGAATAATGGGAAAAGGTGCCAAGGTATTTGGAAGATAATTATGGAAAAAAAGGAGGATAATATTACTTCTATATCCATCTGTCAGAGCATATATTCATTTTGACATGAATATTCCAAAGTTATGGATGAAAGCCAGATAAAAAAATTTCATGTGGATGAGACATTCTAACTCACCATCATTCACTAAGAGCACCACTAAAATGTATGGGTTAAGGACAGAGTCTCCATAAGACTTTGGGTCTGAACTTCAGTATATTATACTAAAATTTAAAGGTATCAATCTCAGTAAATAGCTAAAGAAAATAGCAATCCTGTGTATGCCTGGTCCTGGGAGTGCAATGTCTATAACAATCCATATACAGACCACTACCGGTTCTAGTATAAATGGGCACATCTATATGATGTATAAAAGCTTTTACGTTTGCTGCATGGCTATGGCCACTACAGTTGAAGTGCATTTATGATTCAAAAACAGGAAAAAATAATCTGATATTAAAAAAAAAAAATAATGCAACATGCCAAAAAAACATGGACATGAGATTTATTTTAACCAGCTAAAGAAAGAAATCAGACTTATTGAAAAATAAATAGAGAAATAATAATCAGAAAAGAGACTGTGAAAGAAACTGCCTAACAATATAGAGTCAAATTTTAGAAAATAAATAATATAACTCATAAAAGAAATAAATATCTATAAGAAGGAAAAAATAGATTAGTTTTTACCCTGCTTCCTCGCTCTAGAGACTCATCCTCTATGAAGCGTATCTCTGGAGTGCCGCAGCTTCATCGCCTGCCCAACTCACTCACGGACATGTTGGCCTTTGACTTTAAACCAGCAATGGCAACCTCCTTCCTCTTCATCCCCAAAAACAGATACATAAACTTTAACTACCTATGAGCAAGGAAAAGAACAGTAACATGAAAACCAAGAAGTGAAACTCAGAACCTTGGACACTAAGAAATTCAATGTCATGAATTTGTCTCATCCATCCGAATTAATTATCCATTGGACAGTGATGGAAGAAATATAGCAAAATCCACAAAAGAAGGTGAAGGCTGAGTGGCGTGATAAGTAATGGAGCAATAAAAACAGTTTCTAGCACAAATACTGTCAGAATTGCAAGAAACACAAACAATGTGTATTGTGGAACTATGACAAGATCACAACAAATCACTATCTCAAATATTAATGGAACTATATACAAAAAAGAAATGTATTTCTGAGAATGAGTCTTTGTGGAAAAACTTGTCGAGTAAGCATGACTGTGGAGATTTTCCAGTTGTATTGATTGTATGCTTTCTGCTAGTCAATACTGGTTTATCTATATGCCCCACAGAATTTTTTTTACTCTCATAATCAGGAAGGTGATCGCATTGAAACATTCTTTGTTGGGATAAAAAGGGAGCTGTTTTGAACTAATTTTCTTGAACATGTAAGAGCATTATAGGGTCATAATGGAATATCCATTCTCCAAAAGTTATCCAGAACTCAAAATACATCTTTAAATAATGGGGCCAGAACAACATGCTACTAATCTACAAGATGCCAAATGAAACTAGCTAATATAATTATGTTTCTCAACCGATTTCATATTCTAAGTAACTAGATATTATCATTCTCAGAGAAAATTTATCAACCAAACAAGATTCCTAACATGGACATAGAATATTCACCTCAATCATTTACTTACATATATAGAGCAACTACTTTCCTACCATCAAGGCTGGAAATACCCAATTCCATCATTCTTCCAGATTTTTTTGAAGTAAAAATCTCATTTCTTCAGAAATAATGCACAATAATTATGAAAAGTAAACGTTTGAGTTTTAAAACTTTTTTTGTTTCCAAAAACTGGTGAAAACTTTTAAAGAACAAGTAAAAATTGTTATCACCAGTACTTAAATATAATAAACTGTTTTTAGGAACTCCGCTAAACAGGCTCTTAATTTCCATCATTTACCTAACTTCTCATCCATTCATAATGGAGAAGCTATCTCCGACACTACCACCAGCATAGTCTTGATTCTTGAGAACTGTGCTCATTCTCCTTCAGCAAGTGAATGCAGCCTCTGCCATTACAGAAGACAAAAATCATTTTTCTTTTTTGGGATAGTTACTGTACATTTTCTTATAATTCTCAAAATACTTACAAATATTTTGATAGAGTTTGTTTATGAATTAGTTGTTAATTGAAAAAGTCAATAAAACATCTTCATGGAGACGTCCATATAGAGAATGAGGGCCCCAGGAAATAGGAATTAGTGTTAGTAAGGGGGATCACGTTTGTTAGTAGTGGGGTCATGTTTTGTTAGTAGAGGAGTCATGTTTGTTGGGATTTATTATTTTTGTTTTATTTAAACGTATTGCAAGTAATGAAAAGGAGGGAGATTTTTTTGCATTAAGTAAGTTTACGGGTTTTTATGTTCTTTTCAAGAGAACATGAGTATATTTGAGCTTTGAGGCGGGACCTATCATTGGTATCGA